>JACXGK010003222.1:0-17516 GCA_016801125.1 Novumbra hubbsi | reverse complement strand
TCCCTAAGCAGTGGGACTGAAAATGGGCACAGGCACTAGGCTGGTTAGACCCTCTAGCGGTCCCTTTGAGGCATGGATGCGAGCTCAGCTAGAATATAGTTTGCGACGTTAGATACCATTGTTTTAATTTGGAGCATGTGCAATTACACACAGAAGAATGGATGAACTTGTCTAAAGATTTCACATGGGCCAGATAAAATATTTCCTGAATTAAATGTTCTCTTGTCAGGGATGTTTATTTTGTAAGCGTTTTAGTTTTTAAGTGTTACATTTTCTAATATATAATTATTAATTAATCAGGTATCGTTGAGTTACATTGAACTGTTACATTTTGCCCCAAAGTCTACTTTTAAATACAGATTGTTTTGATCATTGGAGACAATTGTGGTTTTCGTTAGCACTGAGAAAAACGTACATTATTTTTTTTTCTTTTCTTAGCTTATACCAAAAACGATAATTCTCTGCCTCTCACCTTTGTTGTTGATGTGAATTATTTCTCCCTGTCTTTCTCTTTGTCTGTAGCACAAGCGACTGTATGAGATCCGTAAGCAGAGGGACAAGCTAGTGAAGGAGGGCAAATACCAGATCCCAGCTCACCACAGCGGGGCTCAAGTGGACGACCGACCATGACCACATTTGACCTTGTTGACCACAAGGTGTGTCACCAACTTCTGTATAATAATTCAGATTTCCCTCTATTGCTTTGTGTTTACCCATGTACAAGTTTTCAAATAAATATTATTGACCACGAGTCTTGTATATTGACTTTCTCTTTCTGTACAGTGTAGGGGGAGATGCCAGGTAGAAAGGTCAATTTTGCCCCAAGTTATTGGTAGAGTTAGGGTTGTGATCATTATATCACACATTTTGATTGCTGCGTGTATGTCACATTTTGAGAGCTGACAAATCGACAAGATGACACTCCTCCAAATTAAATATCGACTTGTTCCTGAGGAATCTTTTTTTATTATTAGAAAGTGGCATTCATTCAATGAAAAGGTGCAACGTTTCGGTCAAAGAGCTTCTTCAGGCATGAAGGAATGTTGAACCGTGTACATGATTCTGTTCTTTATATGTCCGTTTTACCAGTGTGGTTGGGTTCAACTGGGTCTTGGAATTTTTACTCTTTTTTTTGGGGTGGGGGGGGGGTCATGAACCCTTCATCTATTTTGTTTTAAGCATGTATTAAATGCATATTGTGGATGAATATATGCCGTATATTATTATAGATTATGTAATGATGCATTCATGCTACAGTTTAAGTACTACTGACACAGTAATAAAGATATTAAATTTGTATAAATAAAAAGTATGAAACAAGACCAGACATATAATATTTATATACATTAGCAAGTATGCCTAAACCAGCCTTGCTTGGAAGTAGGGGGGTTGATGAATGCAAAAATGCACTTAACGTAACCCTTGTAAATAGAATGTATGGATTAGTTGAGAAATACTCTCAAGGGAGAGATTCTCTGTGTAAGCTACATATGAATGGATGCCCTCAGACATTCTATTCAATTACCAAGTGTTTCACTTGTCCTGATATGATTACGAGATTATTCATGTCACCACAAGGTGGTGCCAAATGGCTATTTACTACAAAACAACTTTTCATCTACTTATTTATGTTAAAATACATCAATTTTGGCATAAGTTACTATGTTTAACAAGTTACAGTGTTTTTTGTGTTGAGTGGCAACAAAAGGACCATCACTTTCTGATGTAAAGTATAAGGGAAATATTATACGGGGAATTTAGCCTCTGCCTAATTATTTTTCTTTAAATAGCAAGTGACCAAATTTAGGAATCTATGCGATTTTTAAGTCACTAACACGAAGTGTTGTTGAGTTCTGTGAGAAAAGTGTATATCGGGTGGGAACTAGTCTTTTTATATGCGCCAACAGATTGCCTCATATCCTCACTCCAGCCCCAGTGTTGGTCCGTTATTTTCCTTAATCTTCCGAGTCGGGTGGTTTTCCATAGTAAGCTATGCCAGTAGGACAAAGTGAGCACCAGCACTGGCAAAGTATATGCTTACTCACCTCAAGGTTTTAATTTGGGTTTTGGTTAGGGGATTTTGGCTTGTCTACTGGTAGCACTACAGTAGCAGGTACTGCCTTATGGTTCATCTGGTTTAATTATCATTAGATAAGCCTTCCTTTCTTTTATTTATTGATGATATATTCAATGTAATTTATCCCAACGTATTTAAGCAATCTATTGATAACGTTTCGGCTAGCACACAACCCACCATTATGCAAAACTGTATCTTCTGTAGTGTCCCTGGACTTGCTTGTACAAGTGTCCTGCATTTCATTTGGCCAGTCTCACAGATTTGCCTTAGCCTTTGTTTGATTAAAACATCAGCAACGAGCCAGTTAATCCTGAGCTGTCGGACAGAATTCCATCGCGCACTCGGACGGCTCCGCGATAGGGAGATTGGAGTGGGAGTGTGGAAGGCAGGACCATTTTTGCAACTAAGCTATTCCCCCAGGCCGACAAGCTGTCCTGTAGGACTGGGAGTGTCCAGCAAGTTCCAGGCAACCTAAATCTGAAAATAAGTATTCTGTTTAGTAAATACATTTTGGAAATAAAGACGGGGGTCCTATGAAATTGGAATAACTGGGATGATCAAACAACTATTCGATATAATTACATTAAATTGCAAAGACATAAATATATACTGCAAAAGCGATAGCTGGTTAACAGTTTTCGTATTTGCTAAATGCCAAATTTAAACGCCCCTCCCCCCAAAATGTGTGCGCGGTTCGTGCACCCCAGATGACGTTGAAACACCTCGAAATTCCGTTTTCGCGACACTGAACATCTCCAATAGTTATGGGTTAAATTGTAGACCCGTGAAATACCTTACCCATTGATGAGGTCGGGGAAGAGGAAGAGCGAAAGGGAGCGAGAGTGAGGGCAAGAGAGGGTGTTGGGTGTAGAAACAGAAAAGAACGGGAAAAAAGGAGGGAGACGGAAGGAGGGGAATAGACAGCCATTTCAGAATCACAGAAGTGGTACTCATCTATTCCTTGTCCCGGGTCGTTACAAATCGTACACACGGCTGAATAGTAGGCCTGCTCTGGCAGTCTGTATCTCAGCTCGGATAAACGGTCGTCGTGAGGAGACACAGAAGAGCCACAGCATCCCTGTCTGTCACCTAGTACTTGGATTCGGGGACCGCTATCCTCCGGTAAGATTTCTGCGTCGTTGCCCACAGCATGTGTACTCGAAATCATATTGACTGTCATCTTGATATTCAGAAATACATACAACTAATTAACGCCCTGTATAAAAATGTATTATGGTTGGTTTTCTGTAGCATTCTTTAGCGATAACCTGATTCCATGTTCGAGTCCAAATGTGTTCTTGATTGATTGCATAGTAACCAGTTGATCTTTATGTCAATACTAAAATGATTAGCCTAATCCGTATGTCAATACATTATAAATACTAATTATATATTCATGTTTGTATGCATATATACATATATATTATCCGAGAATAACAGTAGGCATCTTTCTCTTGGGGTGTTAACCTACCAGTTTATTAAAATGTAGCGATATCAATATATGTTCCCATCCATTCTCCTGGTGTAGTAGCCAGTTTTAGTCGGTCGAGTAGCCTAACATTGTTATGCTATTAATGACTGAGACACAACACATATTATTAACATCGGCCTCACATGGATAAATGTTATTAGCCCATACTACCAGTGTGGACAAAGAGCTCCAGTGTGCTCTTTGCCTTCGCTCCCCACGACACTTCGAAATTGGACCGGTGCTCACTCATGCTTACGGTTTCCGCTAGATTAAAGCCGGTTCCCTTTCCTTTTTAATAACGCATATTCATTGATTTACGGAACACACATCCCTTTGGTCTATTGTATTTACATGCGTCCACAGACTTCTAATGTAGAGGTGTAATTTATGTTTGATTTTTGAATGGGAGGTGTCCCTGAATATACGATAATTGCATTGACCTTCCATTCGGTATGGACACTCGTAGGATGTGGTCGGGGTACTCAAAAGACCTCTCCAGTGGGGCGTTAATGAAATCTGGCAATGTATGTTATATTTGTTTACAAATCGTATGTGTTATGGCTTCTTCACAATCAACGCTTTAAATATATACATAGTACGCTAAGGGTGAAAGCAAGATCCAGGGGTTCCCCGTCGATGCACACACCAGATGGCCCAATGTGTTCCCCTGTTGTGAACAATTTCGTGTTGGTCAGTAATGATAAGCGAACATGGGGTCAGTTTGTATAACTAGAGGGTAACACACATCAAAATTCCGTTTTATGCCAGTCATTTTTCTATCCTACTTTCCGGTTTAACTCCCCTCACTCGTACTAAAGCTAATGGCAACCACCCTCTCGGCCTTTTCCGCTGCAGTGCCCACGGACACCCCTTACTGTATTAAACACTGAAGGCCACCATGGAACCATCTGGAATAACATTTCACTGAGACAGAACCAATTATTGCTCCGGGTTGATTTAGCTATTAAATAATGCAACATCAGGACTAAGGTAGAAGTCTGTCTCAATTAATCATCAGTCCTGAACTGTCTGTCACCTGTCTGGCTGTCAGTCAGTCAATCATCACTTTGTCTATCTGCCTGTCTGTCAGCTCTTGTATACCTTATGCAATGTGTTTTTTGTCGTGACAGTAAGGGAGGGAAACAAAACTAGACCTAATTATTATAGTCAGCATTACTATTCCGGTAACTACACAACATAACGGGCTGTGGCTTAACCATCCTCTATACCAAAATGATTGTGAGGGAGAATTTTAAATGGCCATAATGATACACAGTCTACTCTTCGGGAAATATTGATCTCTGTTAGTGGTAAAGTGATCGGATAATGACATACGATCTCATTGTTATAGACACACACACACAAACACACCAGTGAACGTGTGCAGGAACACAAATTTGTTCAGCACTCTTCCTTCTCTCCCCATCCTTCAATCATTACCTCAAATAGTTAACTTCAACTGCACCTCATTGTCAGTCTCTCTTGACTGGCGGCGGACCTCCGTATCGGAAAGTGTCTGGATAGCCGTTGTGTGGGGGAGTTCAGGCGTCCAGTCAGTGTTGCACTGTTACTCATGACCGGGGGCCATAGTCTTTCAAGAGCTCTCTACTGCAATGGTCGACAACATCAGTCATAGGGGTACAAGCAACGTCATGGATGGACTTACATGCCTTCCTGCCTGACTGTGAGCAAGGCTTCAGCTGTTTGTGCGCCCACGGTCTATGAAAGAATGCTGTTTTGGAATGGCTCGTCCTTGGCTGTGTACTGGGGAACTCCGTCTTCGTGGCCTTGCAAATGGGGAGAACGAGTGACCGTCATAAATCAACTCAGTCTTCTGCTCTGTACCTGTAGACCGTCTGACTCCAGCGGCTGGTGTCAGGAGAAAACGAGGAAAGAGGATGGAAAGAGAGACAGAGGAAGAGATGGAGGGGATCTGCATTGGGAAATGATTGTATCGGCCGGTTGTTTTCAGATTTATTTTTCTCCAAAACAGTCTTTTTTCTTTTCATGCAGAGTTACGCATAAGGCATAATGACACAGTGTGGCTTTGAACTCACCATTCTGGCTCTATTTATAAACCCACTGGCTCCGGTTGCCTTTCGAACCAGCACTCTGTCAGGCAGCAGTAGGGAAACTGAGTGAACCAACTGCACGCTGAGGATGCTGGGACGGGTTAACCCGTCCCTGGTACCTCCGAGACATATGTTAGAGGAAGTGGAACAGGCCTTCTGCCCAGCACGATATTACTCAGATTTGACACAGTTAGCACAGATGGAAATAGTCACTAGCGTGTTTGACTCACCATTCACATCACCTAACCACAGCTTTAGTAATCAAAGGATTTTGTATAATTTCAGTGCAACTGCAAACGGCTGACTACAGGCTGAAGGCCAATATTCCAAGATGGAAAAACCACAGTGGTTTTGTGGCCATTTTGGACCCTCGTCAGACCTAAGCTGCTATGTTGAAGTAAAAAATGAGCTGTAGAATCCAGCTGTGTCAGGAATTCAGCATTGAATAGGTTGGGCTGGTCGAAGGTCAACCCTTAAACATAATACCCAGCTCTGTGCTCTACAACTCATCTCACTGCATACCCAAGCAGAAGGTCCAAGTACAAATAAAGAATTCTAAATTGGCACAATTTTGAATGCATTTAGTGTATTCAATGTACATTTCTTTATGATTTTATTAGCTTTTGAATATATAAAATTCATCTAACTTTTGATGGTGTGCAACAAATGTGCCTTTTTGTCGCCAAAGCTGGTTGAATGTGGCTCCGTTGACCTCACAGTGTGCTGTTCCTTTATTGCCTATGGATTCACCAACTGACCCTGGGATGTCTAGCCATCCACTTCAGCTTCCAGCCAGTCATCTTCAAAGTTGAGTAATGGTCTTCTGGTGACCCATCCCTTTGAACTCGTCTGACCCACGGAACTTCGTTGAGACCTGGAGGCTCTGTTAGGGGAATCCTTCCTACATCCTCCCGCTTGCCAAAGTCATCGTTAATTTGCCACCTCGTGTTGTTGCCAAGGTGACTTACACGAATTACAGGGAAACTTGAATTATTCATCAGCTCTGCCAGATTACTCTGTGGATGATGAATCATACGCCGTTGCCTTTTCTCACACTTCCTTTCTCTCTCTTAACCTTTCCTCCCTTTTTTCTTTCCCATTGTGGCCTGACCTTATTCCCCCCCCCATCCCAGATCTCTTCCCTTGATCTTTAACTCCCTCTGTTGTTTTCCCAGCCATTTGGGGACGATGGAGTCGTCGGACGACGACACGCTGAGCGAACGCTCCTGCGTCAGTGAGCGGAGCGAGAGGTCGTTACGTAGCGAGCGCTCGGGGGGCTCCCTGTCCCCCAGGACGTCCGGGCCCCAGTGCCCCACCGGCGACACCCTGCCCTGGAACCGGCCGTCCAGACACGAGAGGGGAGAGCGGAGGAAGAGGAAGACCCACGACTCGGTGCTGGATCCGGCGGAAAGGGCGGTGGTCCGCGTCGCAGGTAAGGCGGTCAGATTAAACTGGGCCGGAATGTTCCCCTGGAAAGGGAAGGGTAGCCCTGCCGAGATGGGAGCTGATAATGGTTCTGCATCAGTGGGGGACGTGTGGAGGCAGATGTGTAGAAATGGATTTCATTATGTACCTTGTGTATGTTGTTACACAGTGCAGAGGTATCAAATCAAATGTATCTCTTTCAATAACTGGCTGTAATTGTATTGTGCTTCATGGGAGGATATATATATATATATTGCCATTTCTCCTACTGTCTTAACTTTTTACAAACACAGTCAGCGCTGTCTGGCACTGAAAGGGAATTGCCCAAAGAGATCCACTGAGGTGTTGTTTAACCAGATGATATTCAGCTCCTATAAAAGGTTGTTAATCATGCTGTAAACCAGAGCATAAAGTCAGGGCATTGAAAAATAATTTGTTTGAATTGGGACAGGTGATCTGCAATTCACCTCTCCAGAACATTTGAAGACATTGAAGCGGTGATGCTCAACTCTTACCCTTTGAGGTCTGCAGTCAGCTGGTTTTCTGTTCTTCCTGATCACGAAAGCAGTGTAGCTGGCTTTGAGGTGGAGTTGAGTTTATGGGAATGAATGGGTTTCAACACCATTAAACAGGTAGTCGGATGTTGTTACTTAGTACAAGAAACTGGGACTGGTTTTGGCTCATGGATATAGCACCACTGTTAAAACTACTGGCTGACATCATAGTAAAATTGCATCTTCAACAAAAGTTTTAACAATTGAACAGAATTAAACGGCGTGTAAATTGTTGTTTTTTGTTGCAAAAATGTTTTGACCTTACCAACGGTCGTAGTCTAAAAATGAGCCATGTATTTCTTGAGTTGGCTTTTTACTCAATGTTGTTTGCGTGTTTGTTGACCCATGCCGGGTCTCACTGTGCTATTCTTTTTTAAAACCTGTGTTTTTTGTTTCGTTTTAACACATGGTTTTGAGGTTTTGAGCAGATTGGCTTCTTTGACGGTTGTGGTTGTCTTATGGTTTTGCTGGAATTCACAGCTGTTCTGATATGTTTTGGTGCTAGCCTGTTAGAGTTAGTCATGTGGGTGTGTTCTTGTTTAAGTGTGACTGGGTGTGTGACTGGGTGTGTGAGTGGGGTGGGGGGGGGGGGTTGTTAAGAGGAAAGGCTGTGTCTGTCAATTGTGATTTTATTATGAAAGAGATGTTCTTTGTTTTGTTTTGATATTTTTGGCAGAACCTTTAAATTATGTCTTGGATTAAACATTGAGGCAGAGTTGGTATGTGTAGATTACAAATCTACCATGTTAATTCAAGAGAACAAGACACTGTTATATGTATGAGTGGTGTCTATATCAGATGACACTGAGGGTGACTGACTGGCATGGAGTGAGCATCAATAAGCAATTCTAAATCCAACTGTTTATAGCATGTCTGGCATTGATAAAGATACTACCCTGTGGACATGTAATTGACCATTTCTTACAGATTTAACTGAGGAAATTCAAGCATTAGAATCAGCTAAGACTGTCGGGTTAATTAATGAATATGATAGATAAAATAAGTTATATGAGGCCTAGCGACTGATGATTCTTTTAGATTGAATTGTCAAGTAGCTCTTCCAGTTGTGATCATACCTTGGCTTTGGATATTTTTTATCTGGCTATGTTTGGCTGAGTGCACGCGTGTGAAAGGAGTCCTGTCCGCAGGTGGCGAAGTGTGTCCGGGTGATTGAATTTGGTTGTCGAAATGTCCCATAAGGTATGTTTTCAGGGCCCCGGATACAAGATGCCTGCATGGAACCAAGGCGCCTAGGCGACTGCCTGAGCTCTTGCTTAAACACTTTTCACCAGGCAGCTCAAAGGACAGCTCAGCCCCATTCCCCTGTTGCCATGGGGACCCGCATGCACACTTGCCCAGTCTCTTGTTTCCATGGCTGTGAAGGGAGAGAAACCGGGAAAGGGAGAAAAATAGAGGGCAAAACCAGTAGTGGAACAGAGAGAGGGAGAGCACTTGAATTTCAATCAAGGAGAAGAAGAGAGGACATGGATTAAGTATTCCACAATAAGAAGGAACGAGAGAGAATGGAGAGAGAGAGAAAGGGGTCAAGGTTCAAAGAGGGGGAGGATGGGAGGAAGAGTAATGGTGACATATAAAAAGGGACAGGGCCGAAAGAGAACGAGTGGGGGATGTAAGCTATTTGGGCAGGGGGGGGGAAGTTGGAATACCACAATATAAGTCAATTAAGTGGGTTACTTAAAACATACGTCATCAGAAGCCACATGTTCCTGTATATTTGAGCATCCCATGGCAAGTAGTCATAATGGATTCATTCTTTCGGCCGAATAGACGCTTTGCAAAATTAGAGTCAGATTAGCACGTCAGAAGGCTAAATTGGCTCACTAAAAATGCAGTAGGCTATGGTATACTTTTAGTGAGAGAGTAGACCTTATAGTATGTGTAGATGTGTTACGTGTGTTCTGTGTGAACATTTTATTATTTTTCACCAGGGCCAGATAGAAATGTGTTGTTAGCCCTTGTCACCACTAGATGGGGTTATAAGAAGGATGGAATGACAAATCCACATGTTAAGGTCATGGCAGGCTTGCCCGGAGATAGTGGGTGACATTTTGTTTCGGATGAGGGTAAAGACAGTCAGACTAGTTATGAAGGAAATCCTCCTAGACAGGCAGTCAGACTATTTCAGGTAAATCCTAGTTCTCTTGGAATGGAAAAACCTGCCATTATATCTGGTAGATTATGCTCTCTGTCTGTCCAAGACATCATAGAAATATCAAGTAGCCCACTAATGTAAGTATGACAATACCGTAAACTGGGTATAATCACATCTGGGCCAGTTCATTCCCTTCCCTTTTCCTTATTTCCCTCTCCTCTCTCTTTGACGGTATCATTTGTCTCCTGGTGGTGTGTGTGTGTGTGTCTTCGTTGGTGTGTGTGTCTTTGGTGGTGTGGGGTAACAGCCAACAGCAATATCCACTGTCCTGCTTTTCTTTCATTTCTGAAACACCAGATCTGAGCAGCTGGACTGGACTTAGCGTGTGGTAGTGTCTGCTTTCTTGACCAGCCTATTTTATGGAAGGATGACACAGTATGTGTTTTGTACATTTGCTTTCATACGAGGCATTTATCTCTGTATGGAGAAGATTGTGGGGGAATTGACTGGCGTACATGACTGGAAACAAAAGACTGAGAGTAATGAAAATATCTCAGCCGGGTTTCTCAGAATAATTCAGCCAGAACGATGGTTCTCTTTTCATTTCATGATGTTAGTGCGGCCGAACTCAGCACCTGGCCATGTATTGGAAACCAAATCATTTTCCACTATGACATGAACAAGTCACGTTGGTATTATTCACCGATGTGAAGAAATGCCGATTATATGCGGTATATGTGGTCGATAGTAAAGGCTTCCTTTCACCATCCTCACTTAAAATATTAAAACAATACCTGGAAAAATAAGTACATGTTTATATTGTATGAACATTATATTTTACATTAAATTCAATTATTAACCCTAAATTCCAAATAAAATCCCTGAACAACAGTCATTAATGGCATTTTATTACTGTATGTGTTATGTGCTATAACGGAGTCAATATCAACAAGACACGTTACCAAATTGTGCGAAAATATTAGATAATACGTTTCTGTTCTATACCACCCAAATTTGCAACACCATAAATATGGAGAGTGTGGCATCAAATGGAGCAGCATTTGTGAAGTTCATGTTCAGATTATGCAAACAGTTCTATTACATCTAGTCTCGCCAATTCATACTATCAGCTAATAGGGTACAATACTTTTTAATCATAATCAAGTTTTAATGAAGCAAGAACTGGCTTGTTATTCTGTGGGGCAAGGCTAGTGAGACGGCAATGCTTTCGTCCACAGCTGTCCCAAAGCAATGTTGAAACATTGATTCACATCACCAGGGTAACATATTGTTATAAGTTGAGTGGTTGGTAGACTAAGACAGAGCCTATCACCACAGGACTTTTTCACGTCCTTTTCTTTGGCTGATGGAGACCACGTTGGTTCGATTGTTTCTCCACACCTTCTGAACATTTTGTGGGGGAATTGTCTGGGACGAGATTACTTACGTAATACAAATATTAAAAACAAACATAAATAATAACAACACTAAAGCGTAAAATCAAATACATATTTTGGTTAAGGTATAAGTAAATGTTCTTTGGTAAAGAAAGATTAAACATTGTTCTAATGAAATTGTGTAAAGCAATTTTCTGTCCAGATCGAGCTTTCACAGTAGGACAAATATGTCTGGTATAAAAACTTTTAAAGGTGTGTAGCATACCTACCTCACCATAGTCCTACTACACACAATATTCTACCTCAGCATAGTGCTACTACACAAAATTAGTATCTTGATTGTACTTTAGATGTAAGGAAATTGACGTTGAAGAGGAAGGAGTTCATACATTCACTTTTGTTTGTGAAGACTCTGGTTTGTTGGAGCAGTGGATTCAGCTTGGTCTCAACTTGCATGGAAATATACTGCCGTTAGATGGCAGGCTCAGCAATAGTGAAGTCCCAGACAAAAGCAGCTATCCTCCAAGCTGATTACAGGACACGCCATCTTTGTGAGGAAAAGTAGGTGCTGTTTTTTTATAGCCTACGGGTTGGGACACCACTAAGGGGCGCTCCAACCCAACTTTATGCAAATATGTTCTATGGCAGCCGTCTATTGACCCATAGCGAGAGATTTACTCGGGTGGAGTTTAGTGGCGTAACCGGTAGAAAGAAATGGATGACAGCCACTGCAGGAAGAATACAGAAAGCTGAGCGCGAGAGGAGGTAGGCAGGGAGGGAAAAGAAAGGCGGATATTCGCAGCCCCCAAGCTGTGCCTTTAATTTTAGCGGCCATTGCACTGGGAGCATGCAGCGGCGCTTAAGCGGTTTCATCGAAGCTAGTAGACACTGACAAAAGGATATATACCAACCGGCATCCGGATACTGTTTCATTGGAGCCTCGCTTTTGATTTCGGAAGGTGCCTGCCCACCGCCCGACCCCCCTTGTCTCGATAGAGACACACTTAAGAAGCGCGCTCACATAAAAATCATTCGCCGGTTAGGACGGTAGCTGGAGGGGTTGTGTTAATAGAACGCCGCGAACGATGCGCATGGAATTGTGGCTTCGCAGCTGACAATAATGGGTCGATATATTCAATTACATATCGCTATGCTATAATATTCACACACTCTTGCATTTATTTTACTTGGGGTAGAACCAAGATTCAAGTTTTCCGTTGTCTATTTTGGTCCACATATTTTATGCAAACTAGGAATGACTCGACTTGTCAAGACAGTCGTTTTACTTCTGCTTCAATGTAGCCAATAAATTTATCTCGCGAATCGCTACATTCTCGACCAAACCCGGGAGAGGAGCAGCGGACTTGACAGCTGTGTTGGCAAGAGAGGAACCAGATACACCGTCCTGGATTATTGCGGTAGCGGCACTTTCGGCAGCTGGCTCCCGGTAACTGAGGCACCATGGCCGGCTTCATCCCGGGTTTATTGCCGACCAACCATTCCCAAGAGAAGGAATTCGCCAAGGCGTATGAAGATGTTTTGGAAAGATACAAAGGTAAGAAACGAACAGAACTGAAAGATTATAGCCCGAATACATTTTCCGTCAGGCAGCCGGACAATGTCAGACACTGTTTTGTTTCATTGTTTACATTTGGGATACATTGGTTTCGCTTGCTGCGCCACTTTGTGTCCGGTCTGTTTCATTGGGTCAAATTGCAACTGCAACGAGCTAATAATGGTGCTCTTATGCATATTGTGATGAAATCCAGTCGACGACACCAAAAACATGCCAGTTTCATTCCGGGGAATGTTCCCACTCCTTATTGTTTTGAGTTTGTTTTCCATTGAACTAAAATACTGCAAAGTTGTTACTAAAAGCCCTTCCAACAATGTCTCTTCCTAGCTTTGGTTGTAAACTTTAAAATATGTATATTTGATTTACTACAGCAAAACATGCAAACATGCTATGTTACCAACAGCATTGAGATTTGCGGTTTAATAATCCGAATGACAGAAGCCACTTTAAAAATTAATACCTCAACTGAAATTGACCGTGATAGTGGGGTTTCAGAGAGGAGGAGGTTTAAGGGGTGATGGCATCTGGGATTTTTATAACTGATGCAGGGAGTATTTTATATATATATATATATATATATATATATTATTTTTTTTTAATATCGATTGTCATTATACAACCACATGCACGGACTGATCCAAACTTTTGTTACAATGTAAAACTTGTTTAGCCTACGTTGTGAGCAAACCTTGTACTAGTTAACTCCGTTGGAGCAGCATAAATGTTCCAACCTAACCTGTAGCTAAATCCTCTTTTGCCCAATGTCCTCACCTGCCCAGAGACAGACGCTTGACCCTGTTTTCTGTCAACACTGAGACCAACATTCACTGCTCGTCCTTCCTAAGTTTATGTAGGCACTGGAGCACAAACACCATAGAGCGCAGAGCTTACTGGGAAAATATGATTTGACTGTGTCTGTTCCCTTGGTGGCCTGTAGTTGTAAGCACTGAACTTGACCCTATTGCCCTTTTCCTATGTGTGTGTGTGTGTGTGTGTGCGCGCGTCTGATAGGCATTTCAGCTACACAACCCGAGTGGCAGTTTCATGAAGACATGAGGGAGAAATGTAAACCCAGCCAGGTGCTGACAGCATCGCTTTACTGTAATTGGAGGAGCCTATTTGATATGAGATATAGGCCTGAATCATTCAGGAGAGAGGGTGTGTGTGGGTCTGAAAGGTGATGTCAGGTGCTTCTTAACAATTGACGGGATGTTCAGTAAGATGGTTGAGCGCTAGGGGAAAAAAAACAAGGGAGTGACTCATAAACTGGACACACAGAAGTGGCCTCGGCTGGGAGTGGACAGTGGACAAGCATGGCATAGGCTTGGTGGTCCAAGACTGACAATATTTGAACAAACAGAGCCAGAACAGTTTATGCCAACCCCCCACCCCCTTAAAAGCTAATGGAAGGAACGGCCTGAGGAAAGCTAGGCCAAAAGCTTTGAATGGTGTGGTCCTTGTGTAACTCATTTTATAGATCTTGTGTGAAACAACAGGTTGTGCTTTCAATATGTAATTGTACTTCATACTAGTTTATATTGCACCTCTATGTTTGTAGGGTTTTGCCAATCGTACATGTAATCATATTTCCCTTTTCCATTATTACTCTTTGGCTACATAGCAGAGACACACGGCATAGTTGAAATGGAATGTTCTAGACAGCCTGTGCAGTTGTACAAGACAATCTATCACAACCCTGACTGGATGGCTTTCCATACATCCAGGCTTGTTGTTGCATCATGTTGCCTTTTTTTTTGTTTGACGTTGGAATAGTTCCTTACCTTAAAGTTTATATGACAAACAAAACTTGAAACTTTACCCCGCTAATGCTGCACAGAATTGCTAGCTCCAAAACGCTAGCTCAACATCCATGGTAAGTTTATAATGCCTGTTTAAGGATATTTGCTCCATGGATTGCAGGTTATATTGCCTAATAGTCTGGGAAGCTAGCTCATGTGAAAATGTGGGGACATTAAAGTAACTTTGCCTTTTAATGCCTGACAACTTGTTTCTGTTTGGCCCAGTGTCTTTCCACAGCCACTAGCTAGGTCCTGTTGCTCTGTTGTTGTTTACCCCCCTAGCAGTTGGGGAGATGGAGGGCTGGTAAAGACTCCCTTATATCTTTTCACCCCACAGACATCCTACTATGCTCTGCAGTCGCACACATCATGCACTGACAGTGCAGACGCCTGCACGCACAATGAGATGAGTAGGACACACTCTTTGAATCGGAGACACACTTTGTAACGGGGACACACTCTTTGAATTTAAACGGAAACAAGCATTGAATCATGTACACACACACACTAAATCAGAAACATGAAAAATCTAAGATGTTTCACAGCTCCAACATGACCAAATCTCCCAAGCACCACACAGACTTAAACTAGCTTCCTGGTCCCAGCGAGCGGAAAACAAACACGAGCGTCAGGAAATGTTGGTGTTTCCCCTCTGGAGTTGTGCTGATGCTGGTGTGTCCGCAGGAAGTGACAGGTTATTCCAGGCCTGTTCTTCCTGTCTCTCTGATTCGCCTCACGCCAACTTCAGAACCAGTGTTTTTCCACTGCTTGGTACCCCTCATGGCACTCAGTCGTGCGGTGCCCTCAATATAACTGTGGCTGAATGGAACCCAGGTACCATGCAGGCTTGAAAGGCAAGAGTGATTTTGGGGAATGTTTGCTGCAATGTGACTGGGGTGAAGTGCGAAAAGTATTTTTTTTGTGATGGCATTTGGGTATTGAGACTGAGCACCCGGTGTTTGGGGACCGCACTGTTGAGAGCGAGATGGAGGGAAAGAACCGAGGCAGACGAATCAACCGTTGGACAGAGGGGTTGAATCATTACAGCTGGGGCTTTCCACGTGGCCTAGTTTTCTTCCCCAGTTCCTGTTTGACTCACACGATAGAATGCGACATGCATGAACAACCCCCCCTCCATCCTTCCCTCCTCATCCTTCTCTCCTGTTGTCCGTGTGTGGCTGTTTTCTGGCCTTGTTGTCTCTAATAACCTGTTCCTTTAATTACTTCTCTCTCCATCTGTCTGTCGCTATCTGTCCCTTTCTTTGACTAGCTATCTGTCTCTGTCTTTCGCTAGCTATCTGTCTTTTTCCTCCCTCCCTCTCCTTCTCTCTCCCTCTTTTCTTCAGTTACTTCCTGTTAGGCTACATTCACCAGCACCACCTGACTTTGCCAACAGTGTTGTAGTATGCCTTATATCCTGCTTCTGAGTGTTTGTCTCCCTCTCTCACTCTCTGCCTCTCTCACTCTCTGCCTCTCTCACTCGCTGCCTCTCTCTCTCTCTGCCTTTCTCACTAATTCCTTGTCCTGAGTGACAAGGTCAGTGTTGCCAAAGCAATACAACACACATTCAAATTATGAAATGGCTGTGAAAACAACACTAATCAACCCTGACAACAGTTGTTATAAACATTTCTCTCTGGCTCCAGTGAGGGGAGGAACCAATTCCCCATTCTCAGAAGTTGTCTTCCTCAGGGCTCATTGCATAACTAATCTCCAGCTGAGGTTCTGAAACACAGTGCGGGTGTAATTGTGTTTGTGATGGACGGTATGGCTCCTCCTCAGTGAGTCCCACAGGGAGCGCATTCAGAGCCCTGTCTGTACACTGGCCCGGGCTACAACTGAGGTTGCTGCAACCCGCAGATCGCTCTCAATGTTGCTGGAACGTTAGCGCCATGTTGGCTGGAGGTCTCCATGTGACATTATTGACATGTTTCCTGGTAACCGCCAGGGTTGTCTGCAGTGTTAAAATGCAGCCGTTGAAGGATAGATAGAACAGCCCTGTGTGTGTTTGTCTGTCTGTCTGTGTGTGTCTGTGCGCTGGAAAGGGGGATCAACCATATCAAGGTACTTGGTCAGCTTTTTTCTCTGCATGCTTGTTTGTGTGTGTGTGTGTGTGTGCGCGAGTGCAGGAAAGAGGGGTCAGCCATATCTAGGCTCTTGCTTGGCTGTTTTCTTAGCTTGTACTTTTTTCTGAACTGTGTGTGTGTGTGTTTTCCGGTCCCTGCAGGGCGCTTGAAATGTTGCCTTCAATCAAATGGACAGAGAAATGGACTCTACTGTGACACACACACACAGACAAACAAACAAGCGTCACACTGCGGCTCATGTTCGTGAGCTGATGTGTGTATGGTGTGTGTTTGATGAGGGGAGTGTGACCCGTGTATCAGATGGCGGGAGTAGAGATGAAGATATGGTGGGGGGAGAGGGACAGAGAAAGGTAGAGAGGTGGAGGGAGGGAGGGGGCTGTTAATTAATTAATCATGACGTACTGTGCTAAGAGCACTATGGGGGCACAGTGGCCTGGAGAGCATTGATTTCAGATGGATAGTCCCACCGAACTGGGCGTCCTCTTCACTACACTAGAGCTCTACTTACATTACCTATCTTTCCCTTCAATCTCCTTCTCTTTCTTTCTCTCTTTCTTTGTTTTTCCTACTCCCCCTCTTTGTTTCTTTTCTTAACCGTAACAAGACATGCAGTGGTAGTCTAGGTGTTCAGGGGAATACTGTTGAGGTAAGCTCTTTTGGTGATTTGCTTTGCAGGTCTTAACACTACTATTAACTCATGCTCTCTCCTGTTACTTTTCACTGCAAGGTGCAGGCTGCAGCAGATAAAAGGCTGCTCAAACGAAGGGCTCCCTGGTTCCTTCTGTTTCTGTGACTTGGAGAACAGCCATTGAAGGTGCTGCAAAGCAGCAATGAGCGGATTATGTCTCTCAGCATAATCAGCAGGCTGTGTCTCACTACAACCGACTGGCAGGCTGTGTCTCACTACAACCGACTGGCAGGCTGTGTCTCACTACAACCGACTGG
>JACXGK010003221.1:33938-46870 GCA_016801125.1 Novumbra hubbsi | reverse complement strand
GCCTCAACATGGTTCTTCATGCTGATATTAACCAACTACGAGTCTCTGGTGAAGGCCTCAACATGGTTCTTCATGCTGATATTAACCAACTACGAGTCTCTGGTGAAGGCCTCAACATGGTTCTTCATGCTGATATTAACCAACTACGAGTCTCTGGTGAAGGCCTCAACATGGTTCTTCATGCTGATAATAACCAACTACCAGTCTCTTGTGAGGGCCTCAACATGGTTCTTCATGCTGATATTAACCAACTACGAGTCTCTGGTGAAGACCTCAACATGGTTCTTCATGCTGATATTAACCAACTACGAGTCTCTGGTGAAGGCCTCAACATGGTTCTTCATGCTGATATTAACCAACTACGAGTCTCTTGTGAAGGCCTCAACATGATTCAATGTGCAAATATTCACCAACTTGGTTAATATTAGCATGAAAAACACTTCTGAGACTTTGCTTAAGGTGACTAGGTGAAGGTTAAACAAGTACTTCAGCAAAGCCTGAACACAGTTCTGCATGCCAACATAGGCACATAATATCTTAGTGTGATGGAATATGTGCTTTTTCCTGCTGTTTTTGCGAAACAATTACACTGTCACAAGTACAGAGCAGTTTAACCAAAGTGCACCAAAGGAAAATATAGTTGTTCTCCCTTGGAAAAAAAGCACTAGCTCATCATAAAGTGTTTATGATTGGTCTCATTGTGCGAGAACCCATTGTGTACCTTCACAGTAGGCATTGTCGTCTCTGAGCGGGCGAAAGCCATCCTTGCAGGCGCAGCACGCCCCGGCCTCCAGGTTGACACAATCAGAGTGCTCCACACAGCTGTGACCCTCTCCGCAAAAGTCATGACCTACAGTAGGCGCCACAGAGAAAGGTCACACCGAAAGGTCACAGCGATGCCACAAGAAGTGCGAGAAATCCCTGCTTACATTCTCAAGCCAACATAATGCCTCCCAGATTGGGTTTAGAAATAAGGCGTTTACATTTTTTTTTTTTTTTAAATACAGTGGGAATGAATGAATGCGGTCCACACACGTGCACGCGTGTATATTTACCTACCTCTGCAGACTTTGCAGCACCTGTCGTCGAGGGCGACCTGCTCGGACTCTGGGCAGTTGAGCTCAGGACAGGGGGTCGTCACGACAACCCGATGCATTGTCCTCTCCTAGTAACGGGGAAACAACGAGGCAGACCACGTGACAGAACCTCGTCAAGGTCGGGGAAGCTCAGAGGCTGATTTCCCTTGGTTAAGGCGGGACTATAATCAGCCACATCTTCTGAACCAAGGCAAGCACATCAGCCTCCACACAGTCCATGTTAGCATTTAGAGCCGCTGTAAAACTCTGTATGTCAAGCCTCTCACCTATTGAGGTGTCTAAATGGTACGAGGTTCCCATCTAAGCGAACAGAGGAAAACCCCCGGCTATAATTGTCCCTGATTGCGTGATTAGACAGAGTAAATGTGATCGGGGAGCTACCAACTCCTTATCAGACACTTTTAATCTCTGCTCCGTCTTCTCGCCTGGTGTTGATTCAGGATCATTAACGTTATTATGACAGGAGAAGCAGCGCGCCAGAGAGAACCGACCATAATGAACGCATTCAGAAGACACAGCCACGTTCAACACAGCCCTGCCACTTTGAAGTAATGAGGCTCAAGCCACGCCCACCAGAAAAAACGTCTCTGTTCGGCTTTCATTTGGCTGCCGGCAGAGGTGGATAATTCATTATTTTCAACTAATTGTCCCTTAAAGGCCGCTTTTAAAATAGAAACGGACAATATTAATGCAATTGTCTATAGGAATGGCCCTTTCTCTTGGACCGTACTGACAATGTCTCAAAAGAGAGTGAGTATGTGGCCTTGGGTGTTCCAAAGTCAGTGTCTTCGATGCACATCTACTGCTAGTAGGGTTGGGTAAGTGGGTTGGAATTGCCACGCTTCCTGCTAAAAACGTTGCTTTACCTTAACTGCTTTTCTGTCTAAATAAAGCATAAATAAAACCTAAAACTAATATACAGAATTGTATAGTCTTAGGCATTTGAAAGTCAAATTAAAGGCATTCATTGGGGTAGTTAGGGTGTATTTGTAATATATATATATAACAAATAAAAGACAACGTTTTACTTATAGAGTACAGAGCAGCAGACATTGGAACACCAAATACCTTAAACAATCATACTATTTGAAATGTTTCCCTTATTGTCAATAAAAATGCATTTATTCTCTAGCAGTATATATTGATGTTCATGTCAGTTGTGTCCTATTTTGATGGAAACAATTCTGCCTAGTGTTTAATATTGTAAAGGACATCAACTATAAATCCCGAGATCTAAAGGACATAAACTATGAATGCAGTGAGGTAAAGGACATAAACTATGAATCCTGTGAAGTAAAGAACATAGACTATAAATCCTGTAAGGAACCGGACATGAAGGACATGAAGGATTGACAGGAAGAATGAAATCTTGTTCCCTGATATTTGCACTCACAAATACAAGAAAGGTCTGGTGAATCAATGCATCAAACTTGGCCTTTATTAGCCAATGGGAAGACACGATTTCTGGGAACTAATAAGCACTGGTTACATCTGCTTAGTCCACCAACCAGTAATCTTCCACCACACCTTCCAATGCATGTTTTTGCTCCCATGGACCAATCGCTATGTTGCAGGACAGCTGTGCATAAAGAGCAGTTGAACTGTCTCAAGGCATCACTGCTATGTCAAAACTAGTCAATGTGATGAAATAAGATTGGAGGTTTTAGCTGGTTAGCTTCTCTTTTGCAATATAAGCTTGTTGCCTTAGGATCGTCTGGATGTAATGGAAGCATTGTTATTTACATAATCAAATGTCTGAAACACTGTTCCATATGGAGACACACCTGGCAGAATTACGTTTGGCTAAAATTAAAAAGTGACAAATAATTACCTAAATAAGGCTTCTAATATACAATCAGGTCTAGCTCTAGCTGGTTCTAGGTTTGAGAATAATGTCACTAATGCATAGAACCGGCCCTGCATACAATGATACATTCCCTCACTAAGACCAATGTGTAAAAATGCTGATTCATCAACTGATTCCCCTAAATCTTATGACATTGGCCATGCCCTGAGCATGCTAGAGAAAAAAACCTAGGAAGAAACATTACCAGATTGACTGAAACATAAAACTACTCTAGGAAGAAACCTTATAAGATTGCCTGTATCCTTAAACTATTCTAGAAAAAACATTACAAGATTAACCAAGACATAAAACTATTTTAGAAAGAAACATTACAATTATAACTGAAGCCTAAAACTACTCTAGGAAGAAACCTTATAAGATTGCCTGTAACCTTAAACTATTCTAGAAAAAACATTACAAGATTAACCAAGACATAAAAAAATTTAGAAAGAAACATTACAATTATAACTGAAATCTAAAACTATTCTAGAAAAAAATAAAACGTAGAAGACTCACTAAAAACTGAAACTATGCCTCAAAACTGTCTATGGTCTATTTGTGTCTGTAGTCTATCTGTGTTCTATTTGTGTTATATCGGTGTCCGTGGTCTATCTGGGTTGGTGATCTATCTTTGTCCGTGGTCTATATAAGTAGGTGTTCAGTAGCTGTCCCAGTCTATGCTGTCAGGAAGCAGGTCTGCTAGTGTGCCAGGTGTGTAACCTCACTCTACAGCAATGAGTCCTATACTCACTAACCTATAGGCCCTGGAGAAATCCATAGGAGACATACTGAATGTGGCTTGATCAGAACACTCAGAATGATTGACATGCTGTGATGGTTCCATCCCCTCCTGGAAACTTAATTACTCGGTTTTGCCAATATCTTTCCCCATAGAGAGCATAAGAAGGGACTCTAAAGTGGACAACCAACGGATCAATACATTTAGCTGATGACGACAGACCAGTTCAGTCTCATTTAGGCTTGATTTGAGCTCTGCCAAGAGAACTTTCGTGTGGAATTAATAATGCTGTCATACTTCCTTAGAGGAAAATGAATACACCAAAAACACTGTCATTAGGGTTGTTAAGTCTTCATAAACGTTTTATATCTGTGTCATACTGTACATAAGGTTATAGGAAATATATCTTTCAATTCAGGAGTAAACAGCTTAATTATTTAGTTTTAGTTTTTATTTCAATTTCAATAAGTCTTTTTTTGTCAACTTTGTCATTTTTTAAATAATTAAATACCTGGAAAGGTTACAAAGTTTACTAAAAAATAAGAATAACAAAATATCAACAGGACTGGATCAGCACTAGTAATCTTAGTGTTACACCGACTGAGTGAGTTTGTGTGTGTTTGACGTCTTGTGATCATATTATACCGTTTACATCAAATCCAGAATGATGTAACACAGATCGTCCTTCAATCTGGTGGTTTACAGACACCCGTCCTCTGACACCCTAACTGTAAGTGCTTGATCTGCTTGAAGGATTTATTGGCGTTATGGGGTTTTTCTTTGGAATAAGTAGCCCTGCAGGTATAAAAACAGAAATAGCAGGATTTCATTAAGGCTGCGGTGAACTCACCTTGCACTCATACATTTGGCATCTGCCCGAGATGTCATGCAACGCTTTAAGATCTCCCTCCACCAGCTCCTCTTTTCTGAACAGGCATACGGCTGAAAAACAGACACAAGGAAAACACACACACACACATTATTCCTTCTAGTGTGTCAGGCTGTGACAACCTGCTGTGGCGCAGAGATACACTGGGGACAGACGTGGAAATAGAATGGGACTCCGACGCCACTGGAAATAACTGGAGGAAAGGCAATAACCTAACTTGGTCAGGAAATCATATTATCTGTGTCGGTTTGATGTGGAGGTTCGAGTGCTACATGAGCCTGTGGTTATCCAAAGTTGTGAGGTAAAGCACTATATAGGCCTAAGCTCTGAGCCATTTCAAACGTCAATCAAACAGTGAATTCTTACATCTGCACAAGAACTAAAATGGGATAAATTGATCGGTCGCATCCACAACACTGGAACGGTGATTGCCGGGGAAAAGCGACAACGGCGTTTCCAAAAAGCTATTAAACATCGCGCTTGACATGTCGTCAGGACCAGAATTCACCGCCTCCCGCCCCGCGAGGAAGTACGGCGCTTAAACAGATAAGGTTTTAATTTGGAGAGAGAGAGTCATCTCTTTGTGTCTTCAACACCAAAGCCGGCTTAATGAACCCCGTGTTTGTCTTCTTCGGGAGATAAGTGCGGTGTCGAGACGAGACTTACGTAGACACACAGAGGGGCAGAGAATAAACGCGGATACGGAGGACCTGCTAAATTTGCAGGACGCGCGTGTACGTTTATGTACCTTTTCGAAAGATTACGGTGTGGGTTTATAACCCCACTTCCTGCTGGCACGCAGCGGCTCAGCGCAGGGCAGGGCCACCTCTGGACAGTGAATGCCCACGCCAACAAAGCCTGATTAGCCAGGTGCGCTTATGGAAAAATGCCCCTTATGCAGGGTAGAGCTAAACGCTAAATTAAACTGGGAATAGTTAGATTCCTGTGGATCCGACTGGGAGTGTCTATGTTTTGATGGCCAGTGGGAGTATGGCAAAGTACTAGAATTCAATTTTACACTTGAGAAGTATATATTTAGGCTGCCACCACCCACCCAACGTAGAGCTGGAAACAACTCTTGTTAATACACCGGTGGGAATTGGTCTACATGAAAAGCACCTGATTTATTGGAAGACATAGAAACAGCATTTACGCAACCAAGTTTGCAGTTTAAAGAGAGCACTTGGGAGAATGCGAACACAACTGCTCACCTGACCACAAGGATGCAAACATCACACTGTGGGATACATTCAGTAAAATTATTATTATGGACACACTGGGTTAAGTGCAACTTAATTCAAACCAATAGTGGTTTGTCTGTTGACTCCAAGTGGCATCTCAGCAAACTGAAGCCGTGGCTTAGTTGTTGTTTAGAAGCATGACCCACAATGCACTTCTGAATGGCAATTGGTGGCTCTGCTGAATGTTACGGTTAAGAGAAATTGGCTCTGTGCTGCTCCTACTGTAGATCTTTTGAAAGGGATACACATCACTCCGTTTAGGGTCAAAGTCTTGACATGTAAAAATGACTACAGAGGTGAGTAAAGGTCAAATTGATATCGGTCTGTGTTGACAAGAAAGAGATAATATACAAGTGTTAACACCATAGAGGAGTGTAGTTAGAATGCAGTGGAAGTCTCATAGTCTAATAAAAAAAAAAAACACGCCGTCTACGTAGATACTTTATGTGATGAAACAGAATTATTCATCAGAAAATAACACATCCCTGTACTAAATGGCTATCGATGAAATAACTCCGAAAAACGGTTTACGTTTCCCGCGGTCTGTTCGGAGAAACTTCATCCGATAAACTTTGTTCAGTTCTTGAACTTTTCGGGGGGGGTAAAAAGTGAATGTTTTTTGGGATGAGCTCCCAGTGAACAGTGTCATTCTGTCACACTGTAAATAGGGTCGGCTAGCGACCCCGCCGCGCGATCCATCCGCTTACGTCACTGTCGCCGTGGCCATCTGTGCCGAGAGAATGACTACAGAACTACTGATCGGCAGCCCGGCCGACGGCATCATTCGACAGCTCGTCCTCGCCGTGTCACCTGGGTGGTGCCAGCCGAGCTGGCCGATCGGTCCGAGCGCCGTGAATGCAAACCGGAGGCCGGGGTGGACGCAGGAGGCGTTGTGGGGAGTAGCTTAGCAACGCCGAGCTGTGGCCAGTCGTGGAGCAAGCGTGGCGGAGAGACGAGCCGCGTGTGTCCGGGGTGTTCTGTTTCGTAGGAAAGTGTGAGAGGACTGTTTACAAGTGTACCGCGGCTTCGTAAGTGTGAGTGGCCCCATCTGTGAGTAAGTGTGTGTGTGTGTGTGTGTGCCTGTAAATCTTGCGTGGGCAAATCCATCTGTGTGTATGCGCATTTGTGTGCGTTAGGACACGGTATTCACTCACGTTGGCACTCCTTGCAGCAGGCACCTTTCACGTAGGTAGGCGCTGTGCCCGCCGGGCACTGGGGAGTCAGGCAGGAGATGGTCTCACAACGCACCGTTCCGTTCTGCAGGAGAGGAAACACGGGGAAGTCAGAGAAGTCTTCCGTCCTCCGGGTAAATAAGTAAGAGGTGCTTCTGTCACCAGCGCTCACCTTCCCCTCTGGGGGTTTAACTCGGCTCAAAGAAAAGTAGATGCGACTGATCCACCACAACTGATAACATCTTAATGCCGTGACCTTTGAGCGTGTAAGGTCGCGGCTAATTGGCAGACATAAGGCAGCAAACGCAGTCTGCATCGGGGACGTGACACGTCCATAAGCACGACGATTCGTTGGATGAGCAGGGCGGAACAAATCGCCAGTGAAAATTATCATTTGTCGGGAGTAATTAGGTGCAACGGAGTGAGAAATATGTGATTTAGTCATAATGCGAACGCAATGTACTGAGAAATATGTGATTTAGTCATTTTACGAACGTAATGTAGTGAGAAATATGTGATTTAATAATTATACGAAAGCAATGTATTGAGAGATATGTGATTTAGTCATTATACGAATGCAATGTGGCGAGAGATATGTGATTTAGTCATTATACGAATGCAATGTGGTGAGAGATATGTGATTTAGTCATTATACGAATGCAATGTGGTGAGAGATATGTGATTTAGTCATTATACGAATGCAATGTGGTGAGAGATATGTGATTTAGTCATTATACGAATGCAATGTGGTGAGAGATATTTGATTTAGTCATTATACGAATGCGATGTGGTGAGAGATATGTGATTTAGTCATTATACGAACACAATGTGGTGAGAAATATGTGAATTAGTCATTATACAAATGCAATGTGGTGAGAGAAATGTGATTTTGTCATTTTACGAATGCAATGTGGTGAGAGATATGTGATGTAATCATTATACAAACACATTGTAGTTAGATATATTAGATCTCCTAGTTTATCTCAGCAGAAACACTTCATTAACTAATTTGAAGACTTTGGTGTCAGAGAAGGAATTCATGACTGATAGCTGGAAGACTGAAGAGTCTGAAATCCGTCTGGGTTTTCTGTAAATAACTCCAACCCTGCTTTTACTAATTATTCACACTTGATGTAGAGGATGGTAGGCTCTTGAGAAGATCTGTCCAGCCTAGCTCATATGTGTGCTCATATGTCAGTGTTTACATTTTTCCTGTTTCCTTAGATCTCTAGGGCAACAATCCTCTCCGCCAATGAGGTAATGAGAACCTAGGCCTTCCACAATGGCCAACTGCCTCCCACCCACCCTACAAAACACTTGATGAATTGAAGCCCGAAACACAGGCAGGGCCTTACACATAGGTAGACACACTCAGAAACACACGTTGCTCATGGACACACATCCACACACAAACACACAGCAGTTATGGGCACACATAGGGACCTAGATCCACACACAGCAGTTATGGGCACACATAGGGACCTAGATCCACACACAGCAATTATGGGCACACATAGGGACCTAGATCCACACACAGCAATTATGGGCACACATAGGGACCTAGATCCACACACAGCAGTTATGGGCACACATAGGGACCTAGATCCACACACAGCAGTTATGGGCACACATAGGGACCTAGATCCACACACAGCAGTTATGGGCACACATAGGGACCTAGATCCACACACAGCAGTTATGGGCACACATAGGGACATAGATCCACACACAGCAGTTATGGGCACACATAGGGACATAGATCCACACACAGCAGTTATGGGCACACATAGGGACATAGATCCACACACAGCAGTTATGGGCACACATAGGGACATAGATCCACACACAAACACACAGCAGTTATGGGCACACATAGGGACATAGATCCACACACAGCAACACACGCGCATCCCACCGTGCACGTGCAGTTCCTGCAGCCATCTGTCCAGGAGTCGTCCTCTCTGTAGACGACCCCCTTGACACTGCAGGTCCTCTCACAATAGCATCCATCCAGCCCATTCATCTTCTCCTCCGCCCTGGACAGCTGGCCACGCCAGGCCCAGATACAAAGGAAGGGTGGGAGGGAGGGGGGAGGGTCTGCGATTAGTGGATGAACCATACTACAAGCCCTGGAACAGCCAACCATGAAACCAGGGAGATGCTCACTGTTTGGCATTATCATGGGGGATGGAGATGTACACTATCAGGTATTATCACATTATCACATGAGATGTACACTATCAGGTATTATCACATTATCACATGAGATGTACACTCTTGGGTATTACACGTAAAAAACAGTCTGATACCGCTACATCAAACATAAGCGTATTCACAAAAACTCATTTTGGGGTCCTTACACACACACTGTAACATTATGGTGAAGCACGGTATGTATTACTCCGCGACGCTCCTGGCTACGGTAGCCGTAGTGCTGCAAGCGGTGCGGCTTTGTAGTTTACCAAAGTCGTACTAAAACATTGTGTCTTAGCGCCTTGTACCACACAAAATCGCTTAGAGGTCAGGAAGCAAAACCAGAATTAATCCATATATAAGGCGCTTTGGATTATAAAGGCCCACTGTCGTTTTTTTTGAAAAGTTAGGTCTTTTAAGTGCGCCCTATAGTGCAAAATATACAGTACACTCTTGGGCAGGGGTGGGCAAACTACGGCCCGAGGGCCAAATGCGGCCCGCGAGGCTGTCCCATCCGGCCCACGGAATGCCCTTTTCTGGCCTCCAAATCAATTATGATTAACAAATTACAAAAACAAATGTGGCCCTTCATTTCATTTCAAAATCCTGATGTGGCCCCCGAGCCAAAATATTTGCCCACCCCTGCTCTTGGGTATTATCACATGAGATGTACACTCTTGGGTATTATCACATGAGATGTACACTCTTGGGTATTATCACATGAGATGTACACTCTTGGGTATTATCACATGAGATGTACACTTTTGGGTATTATCACATGAGATGTACACTCTTGGGCATCATCACATGAGAAGTTAACTGTTTGGCATCATCACATGCGAGTTGAGTTAATGTTTCCATCACTGTTATAGTGTACTGGAAAGCTAAGATGCTGCTAAACTGGAGATTCCTGTCAAAGTACGGTCCCAAAATAACCATTTATAAAGTGGCAGCAATTGTAATTTGTATTATGATGTGCATTTAAACAGAATGGCCAAATTGTGTTTTTGTTTTAGCACCATCGGGATTATTCAAGAGGTAATCATAACAGCCTAGCTAGCGATTTACAATATTGTTTCAATCTTTTTTTAAATGTATTCATTTGTATTCATGGGCAAACCGTAAAGAGGCTTTTGTACCGTTACAGCCCTAAATTTCACTGTTCAACATTATCACATGAGATGTTCACTGTTTGGCATTATCAAAGGAGATTAACATACTGAGAAAATCTGAACAAGAAAATATGTCAAAAAGACTAATTTAAGGGAAGGGTGGGTTTTGAGCACTCAACAGAAAAGGCCTTTTAATGATTTGTGTCAAAAAAAAATACCTAGACATGAATGTACTGTAGGCAGAACACATGGCTTCGTGAGCAGAACACGTCACTGTACCTTGCTGGACGTTTTGGCTAAGATGTCCTGCAGTTCCATGATCTTCTGCACCAGTCCATGGAAGTCGTTGCAGGTTGGGCATGCTAGACAAGAACCAATGCAAAATCATTACACAGAAATGTACTGTTCACGCGTAAACATCTGTGAACACGTCGTTGCGATACAGGTGAATGGCGTTATATGATTTTGTTGGAGGTTGATACTAGTAAAATAATTGTTGACTCACTTCGGTTGAGATCTGGGCACTGGGAGATGAATCCCTGGGGCATGACTAGAATCTGAACGTCCTGCATTATACCCTGCCGACACACACACACACACACACAGGCTTATTATGAGCCAGTGCAGTGTCCCATCTGTCTGGTGTGAACGGGTCCTGCTTGATCCCAGATAACACCCCAAAACAGGGAGGATGATGCTGTTATATATGAAGAAAAGCCAGGTCTAGTTAAAGTGAAATAGGTAGAACAGAGATAAGACCAATGAGCGATGGTCTCCGCTGAGCTTATCTTCTGCGTATCATGGGTACACATGTATTTTATTCCGGGGGTTGATATATTGTATTATTATTCAGAGAGGGTGGACAAAAAACTGGAAACTCCACATGGAAAAGGACTGTTACCTTAAAGGAACTAAACGTGTCAGCATCAACAGATATCTGACAAATATCATTTTGAGATATTGAGTTTTAAATGCAACATGAGGCAACTGAGAGAGTTTTCTAAAGAGGCCAAATAATCTGTACCCGAATTGTAAGTGTAGAAAAATGGCTAAATTATTTGATGTGTCAAGGGAAATGGTCTCCAAAATCATGAATGAAAATGCCAAGAGCCAAGGATGATTATGTCCCCATACACACTGCTAATTGAATTTAAGAGTGGGTTTATGACCACCAGCATGATGTCTAACACCTCCCATGGCCCCCCGGATCACCAGACCTGAACATCCTTGAACCTTTATGGGACAGAAGCTTTTTCCTCTTAAAAAATGGTGCACTTTCTCACTACAACCAGTTCTCAGGCATGTCAGTATTTCAAAAAGGATTGGAGTTTTAAAGGAATGGTTTTGCCTCTACTCCTTATTAGGTCATTGACATTAGGTCAATATATTGTTCGGTTTTTCCGTCTGTATATTTTCATGTATTGTGATGCCTTAGGACTTCTGAACACAGATTATACCCACACTGCAGTCTCGCTATTGAAGAGCTTCAGCTAAATCAGAGTGGACATGGATCCAGCCGTGTCAAACCACTAAAATGTTAATGGATAGCTATTCATGTCCCACCGAACACATCCCAAAAATACTGTGTACGGTGTCATCAGCAAACACAAACAATGAAACATTTCATGAAGATGAATGGTACCTAAATGTTGGACAGTCTGACAATTTTACTCTATACTTTCGTGATCTTTAACCAGCACAGTCGGATTTCCACTGACAGAAAAGAGATGCAAAAGAAAAATTGATGCAGTTGTCATGGATGTAACGACTATTTTCGTTTTGTCCTGATTGCCTTTGATAAGCATAACTAGGAGAAACGGTTTAAATTTGATTCACAGGCCTCTTAATTGTACATCCTATAGTCCTATGGCCGAACTGCACATACAGACGGCCAGTAACCATGGAAACCACCTCACCCCATTCATTCCTTGAGTGTATTTATTTCTCTCACAGAAGTGAAGCAGCGCAACTTATGGCAAATTGCATTCCGTATTATTTTCGAGCCACTTCAATTTACTGGCCATGAATTCAAATCCAAAGAACCGATTGGCTGGTTCCTCGCGGAAAACATTAGACGAGGCGGAGGCAGGCGTGAGTGGTGTTTGTTAAGCGTGTTTCTATCTGCCAGTAATTTAGACTGACTCAGTAGGGGCAGAGAAAACAGTAAACTAGGAAAGGTATTATATGCAGCCTATACATCAAGGATATTGAGTGGCACTGAATGCTTTGCCGGATGTCATTACGATCTAAACTAGCCAGTGTCCCGATGTACAGCCTTTAATCAGAGGTGAAGAACCAAATGTTGCTTTCCCTGGCATTAACTGTGAATGAGTCATCTTCCTATGGATCCCTCCTTTATTACTGCCATGGGATGCTTTATATGTAGGATGCTAATACCGAGCGGCTGAATGGGTGTTTATTAAACCTCATCTGTCTCGGCGAGAACGAGTGTTGGCCACCACGCTGCCAAGGATGCAATTTCAGGCTTCTTCTAAACGCCCATGCAGGGAGAAAGGAAGAGTGTCTGATTGTTAATGAAGCAGTTTTTCTTCAGAAGAGATGTGCCTTCCCTTTCCCAGCACTAATCAGGGCTTCAGAGGCAAGGGTTGCTGGTGGGGGGGGGGGGGGGGGGGGGGGGGGGGG
>JACXGK010003221.1:0-33838 GCA_016801125.1 Novumbra hubbsi | reverse complement strand
GTTAAATAGGTAAAAGCAGATAAGCTGGCATTATACTCTAAACTTCTCCCTGTGGGGAAAGATGTTCTTTTGTGGATTAAACGGCTCTCAGGTTCTGATAAACAATGGGGCATGTTTAATGAGCACTGTCCCAGCCAGGGCCTGTAACGATTTTAGGTTACCCACCAAGGTGGATAGTGATAAAAACAAGGTCCACGCGTCAACACACTTTCTTTTCTCCTCAATTATTTAAATCATTTGTCAAGTAGCATAAGCAGCATCGGCAGCGAAGCTCAGCAAAGCACATGCATTTACCTTGAAGAAGCCATGGGCGCTGTTCCTCTGCCCAAGCCAGAAGGTTGCATCATCAGGGATGTCCATCGACGGCATCTCCACCACCCTCTCGTAGATCCTACAGGACCGGGACAGGAAGTGGTCAACGAGACACAGGCGCACGCCCAAACGGGCTCGTCGCAACGCGCGGTACCTCTGCCATGGCAACGGTACATTCTGATGAAATCGAGCGTTGAAAATGGTCTCCTGACATCCGACGCGGCGCTTATTTGTCCCTCGCACCGTGAGTGGCAGGGAAATTGAAATGAGGCCGGTGTGTCTCTGCACCTGTTGCAATCCACGTGCAGTACGATGTGGGAGGCGCTGACGGCCACGGAGACCTTGTGCCACTGTCCATCCGCCAGGCTGTACGGGAACACCTCCGTGTGGGCCTGCTGGCCCGCCGTTCGGTAGTGAAGGCGCACCTCGCTCCGCTGGCCGCTGCTCTCCAACTCCAGGAACCTGGGCGGAACAGAACATGAGGTAGGGGGTTTATGGGCGTCTGTGGGCGTGCTGAGCTGTAAAAATGCAGGTGGGCGCGCCCCAAACGAGCCCTGCGCCGTTCCGAAAGGCTGTCAACAGGAAGTGCGGGAGCAGCGAGTGTCCCCACAGGCAGCGGCACCTTTCAAATTATCAGGCCCAGGAACCGTTCCAGCTGAAGCTAGCTAGACCGCGCCACGTTCCCCACACAGCAGCTTATACATTATTCACCCCGTTCCAGAGATGCTAAACACAACGGTCTGTAGATGCTCAAAGCCGTTCACAATCGAAACACACGAAATACGAGCAGAAGCTGTCAAGAGAAACAACACCAGACAACACATGTCTATGATTAGTGAATCCAAGTGATGTGAATGAGAGGGGTCAACTCCTGGGGACATTGGTATCCCAGGAAGCCCTTGCCTTCTGCCCTGTCCCTAAGGAGTTTTTCCATGTCAAGTGACACTAATGGAAAGAGCTGCCAGAGTTATGAATACACAGCCAGCCGCTCTGGCTTTTAAATACACTCTTATTTAGAGCTACTTGCTTCAAAGCTTTATTCAGGAGAAAAACAGCCACTTAGAAGAACTGCAGCACTGGAGCTGTTTTATCTACAAACCGAATCTAATGATGTATTCTCCTCCAGCCATGCACAATATTACCGGCTGAACGAATCAACTGCCTTTTTGGAAATGAAATAGTGAAACGGACCACAGAGTTGCGTAGCATGACCACACAGCACGAACACCCCACCTGGCTAATAGGAGCAACGGCACTTTTACATTTCCTGTTCAAAATCGTCACGTGCTTGATATGATGGTAGACTAGAAATAACATAATAGTAATTCAGAAATGTTGAGTCGGGTCCATCATCTGGTACCTGAAGCAATTCACAGAATCCTTGACATATTTTACACACAGATGTGATGTGAAGATGAGCCCTTCTAACTATAATTGATGTGTCTGTGGCATTGTGATCAATGTGTTTTGTGAGGAGTTTAGCCTTGTGTTTATTAGGTATTTTTACATTGCAGGTTTTAGCACGTTAGATCAAATGTTCCACTTATAATTAGTGTTGAAGAATCATCCAGAAAGTTGTTTAGGCATAAACTTTATTTTCTGAGATTTATATGGCTGTGTAGTTGCATGTATAAACCATATTCTGCATTGACCGGACACAGCAAAAATAAATTATTCAAAACGTCCCAGGAATAGACTACACATTCATGTATTTGAGGTCTATAAATGATTGTCACTGCAAAAACATAGAAACTAATTTCAAAATCTGAGCCGCTGCAAGTTTCGGTTCCACGTGAGACCCCACACATCCACTTAAAGGTTTCAACTGAGCCTGGTTCTTGAGGCTAATACAGGTTTGATATTATTTTCTAGTATTACACTCTTTCATCCGCATTTAAATTTGTGCAGCCATGCATACAAGAGATGACGTCTACTCCATCATTAAATAAGCATAATGTGCCACAGCCAGTTCATTTTCTTTAAATACACCCAAAAAACACAGCAATAAATGGATCGTGTACACAACTAAAAAGCCAAATAAACCTGAGCTGAGGGGCCACAGGGAGTTGACATTTGTTTTGGAACAAAAACAACTCTCTTCAACTAAATGCTGTAAATAAAATGCAAAAAAAGTCAGAATGTTTTGTGAGGACACTGGCAATATGGTCCGTGTGTTCTGTGAGGACACTGGCAATATGGTCCGTGTGTTCTGCGAGGACACTGGCAATATGGTCAGTGTGTTTTGTGAGGACTTCACTTGGCAGTACCTTTGTTCAGAGTGGTGGATGGAGAGGATGACCCCAGAGTTGAGGTGCTCCTGCTTCAGAGTCACCAGCACAGTGAACTCCCTCTGGCCCCTCAGCTTCCGGACCATGCGTTCAGACACAGCCTCAGGGGCCTTCAACTCCCTGGATGAACCTGTGAAAGAAACAAGTTTATTACGTTTAGTCACTAAAACTGGAAAATCCTGTGGTGGCACTAGAGGATTTGCATTATTCATGTGTGCAGGCAATTTCCATTGTGTTTCTATACATGACAGGTTATCCATTATTGTGGTAAATCATAGTTATCAGTGCTGATATCACCCATGCTAATATTGCCTATTTGCATGTGACAGGAAATACATGCTCCTCCTTCACAGATTGGTCTATTATTGCTGGAATGATATGGGTAAAGGACACGGAGACCAGCGAGACTCTGTGGTCTAACAGAGATAGAAGCAGTATGCAGCATAAAAACCAGCTCTGAAAAGTAATCGCATTTCACAATGGCATGGTTGCTGTTACAGACAGTTAAAATGTGTCTTTAAAATACAACATTTAGATATCTCCTCCTGAAATAAGGGGGAGTAAAAGTCACAGCAATAAAGACATTGCCACGATATAGCTGTGTCATTGTGGCCAGAGTTTAATACCTTTAATACACACTACAACAAGGTTGCACTCTAGCATCTCCTTGTGGTAAGTTGAACAGCTGCATGCTCAATTGTGGCAGTGGGCCACTGAATGCTTCTCCTAGGTGCTGGGGGAGCAGTGTGATAACAGGCAGAACAGCATGGTGGGATGTACTCTGCTATTGCACAAATTAAACTCCACAAAATGTGGAGGAAAAAAGAAAACTGGGTGAAAAATAAGTCAATAAAAAATAAATGACAGCAGTACACATCAGAAACAAGTTGCCAGTTTTTGAAGATTCGCACAACAGATGACAGGGAATGTCAGCTCCTCTACAACCTCTGATCAATCACAGTCAGGCGGCTTCAGAGCTGCACCTTTGCAGCTCAGCTTTAGATGAAATGCTGAAAATATGAGCCCAGGAAGTGTGGAGGAGGAAAAGAAGGAGGAAGAGTTGGAGGAGTAGAAGACTACTCTGGTGGACATTTTCAGATTCTTCTGTTCTCAAACCCCACCAGTGAACCACCCTCTCCTCCTGACTCAACCCAGGCGTCTATGCTACTTTAATGGAATCATCAATAAATTATTAGATTTCTCAGAAGTGATCACATCAAAGGGTTCACTCCCAGCTAAGGGATGCATGCACGATGCCGCAGCACACTTTAGCGCTAAAGGAAACCAAGCTAGCATCGCTGCCTCTCCTCACAGCATAAACCTTTCACATCCAGCTGGTGGGAGTAGCCAATTAACACAATGCAGTTCTAGAAATGCTAACAAGGCCACAATGAAGCCTGGCATTGAGCAGGATGAGCACACAGCAGGAAAGAGCACATTTGGATGGAGCATTGCATGTGCTGCTAGCATTAGCATCTGTCTGATGCTGTTTAAGCCTCTTAATGGAGAGGCTGTGTTTTGAGTTGTTTTGGTCAAAACACAAATGTTGTCTGAAATTTAGGGCCACTAGACAGGTACAGGGATTTTGTACATCGCCTTACCACAGACACTATTATTATAGTTCCATTGGCTGAGGTGAGACAGATGGCGAGGCGACATGTAGCATTGTAATCTACCTAGCAATAACCTGATGGTAACAACCAAGAGCCCCTGAATGAATAATTAAATCTAAGTGACCACTTTTCATAATAATGTAGGACATTGCTTGAGATGTCTAAGTGGAACACCTCACTGAATCCTAATTACAGATCAAATGGAGCGACCCATAAAGGTCTGGTGAATAAAACAGTTAGACACTGTGAAGTAATTTTCAACATAATAATAAAAAGGTTTTTTTTTAATAGTTTTTATCCTTTTCACTCTGTTGCCACAAATTACATTTGTAAAATTAAATAAATTCAAACGAACTAGCTAAAACTTCCATCTCAAGTTAGCAATTTTCCAACAGTCGTGTGAAACTAATCTCAATGACATCATCCTATAATGAGTCAGCTAATAATCAGTCTATTCACATTAATATTTTGTATTGATTTCATCTGGAAGAAACACTTTGTTATGAGTAATTATAGGTTATATTTAATAGAAATTTGGAAACCCTAGGCGGTGACTTTTGGATGTTGGGCAATTAAGCCTTTCAACTACTTTCCCACTCAAATTAACTTGCGGGTACCATTTTGATGTTTAACTGCATCCAATGTGAAGGAAGTTAGCCATAAGGTTGAGAGCCATTACTAACCAACTAGTGCAATAGCTGGAAATCTACAGAAGCATGCTAACGCCTCACTAACAATTGTGTTAATGCTTGATGGCAATTTTTTTCAAATTGAATGCTACATAAAAATGGTATTCAAACCTTTATCTGGCTCTGTGGAAACAAATGAACTCAGCCAGGCCAGTTGGTCAAGGGAACCACACTGATATCTAAATCCCAGACACAATGTCTTAGATCAGGCAGGGGGCGAAGGAAGTCGAGGTAGGGGACCGCCGTGGCCGAGGTGCCTTAAGACCGTACCCCACGACGGGATTCCACAGCCAGCCATCAGCCCTTGATCTGGTGGTAGCCTCTACTTCTCCGGCAAACAGCCCGTCTCTCCACGGGGGGGTCGTGAGGGGGGGAGGGAGTTTGGTAATAGTGGGCGGACGGCTGCCTAACAGAACCCTCCTGATGAGCACGGCTGCCCTTGGAGACACCGGCATCAAAAGCACATGGATAGGACCCCTGCCCATGCTATCCACTCAGGCTGTGAGATTCACACCAGACACTACCCCACCACATAACCCTCCACATGAAAGAGGAGTGGATGAGACTCTTAGCCAAATCAATACCCAGGCACCATCTCCATGCACTACACTGCCTGGTAGGAAGCATCAGAAGCCATCGGTAGATTAGGAACTAGCGGGCCCCGCATAATGCCACCAAACACTCTTAATGACAATTTCTGACATAGGGGATGCTGAGAACGAAATAGCCTGGAAGGGAACATCCATTTCATACATTATATCACACCGGTAACGTTGCCAATGCCGTCCTTGGACCGACGCACATGGATCATTACGATGAAAAAAAAACACGCCAGGCATTAGGAAATGCCTTGACAGGGTGAATCCAAAGCTTCAGGTATCTGGTATCGTTCCTGGGATACATAGCTTTGCGGTAGGCCGGCCTGGGAAACTAATCTTATCTGTAGGCTAGATAGATAGAGCTTTAATGGTTTCACACTAGCCGATATGCTTCATCACATGGATTGACATTAATCTGTGACAAAGTAATGCTACCTTATTTTTTCTACAAGAACTCAATGACAAGCACAATAGTGAATGCTCATCCCTCATTGCAAATTAAATATGGCATATATGAAGCTAATGTCAATCTAATTTAGGCTTTATAGTTTTACCATTTAGTATAGGTGGCTTTAGAGCTCTATTTGCAAAGCTGCGTATCAGTAGCATGATGATTACACAATCCACCCGCTCCCAAGTCTTGTACTCTGTTCTCACAGAATCAACTCCTACGCTATACAGATATATTAGAGCTGGCCATACAGGCAAACATCCACAATGCAATAATTGCCTGAATTGATGTGATATTACAATATATTATAGAACAATATATTTTCTAACATGATCGTGCCCTACATTTTGGGGCAACAGGGGAGTTTGGTAGGTACTGGTCAGTACGACGGGCGTGGCGAGTCTGGTGTCCGGGTGTTAATCATTCTCATTTCATGGTCCCAGCAGTAATGTTTCTTTGTATAATATATTTCTGACATGTAACTTACAGCTTCAAGGGCAGAATCAATTCCCCGGGATACATCTCCGTATATATGCATTTTTCATTCCATCAATTTGCTGTGGACCTGGTTTCAACAGATAAAGCCTGACTGGTGTAGTCTGGAATGACACCAACAAAGACAGTAAGTGAAAGATCGCAGCTCTGATTACAAATAATAAGGACAGTGTTCTCTTTATCAAAAGTACCACTGAAGCAAAGTAACATTACCCGTGTATTTAAAACAACTGTTCCCCAACATTTCGCAAATCTCTTCAGTGCCTGCCTCTCACAACATTGCGTAACACGTCAGCCAGAAAATTAAGTAGCATTTTCCGCGAACAATCATTGCCTTAAACACTGGTGGTGAGGCAGGGGCATCTGTGTAGGAGTGTGGGCGTGAGAAGGTCTCGCTAGGGGGATTACAGTAATGATAATTTCAACCGCTACTCCAACCCCCCCCCCCCCACACACACACACACACACACACTTTGGCTAGTCTGCACCCTGAATAATCCAACAGCAGCTCCAGCCACCTCGGGCGAATGGCCTCTCCCTCCACTCTGTCCACTCTGCTGGTGCAACATACTCAGCTGAGCCAAGGGCACCTCCAGCACTGCTGGGGCAGCACTTCCTACCAAACTCTGATGTAGTCTGCAGTGACCTTCAGTCTGCCAACCACTGTCTGTGTGACATTCAGAGTCTTTGAACCGGTGTCAGCCAATGGCCCTTTATCTATGTAAATGCCATGAGTATGGTGGCCGGGAGCGGACGGGGGAGGGACAAACACTGTCAGCACTCCTGTTACAAGGGGATTGGCCCGGCAGGGCCCAAAACAAACAATCCCTTGACGTGTTTGGCCAGGTTACCGTCACATGTCCTTCCACACACAATCAGTCAGGTATGCGGTCATTTTTTGGGCCAGAATAGTTTTAGTGACAGTTTTTTCTAGCCCATGGAGTTTAGCCCATTAGAGGCTTCTTTGTTTGGTTGGCACACACACACACACACACACACACACAGAGTATGCTGCTGTATAATAAATGAGTCACTTCCATCCCACTAACCTCCAGTGCTGTTACAGTCAGGGGCATAATCGCCACCAAATTCACAGAAACCCTTCAGCAGCAGTTATGCTCAGTGCTGAAACACACTCAACCGTCAAACAACTAATACCAAAGAACATGCAGAAGCAGATAAGATAAGCCAGGCAGGCCACACTTCCTGTATTGGTAAATTAGACCGATGTTATTCCTAGTTCAGTGCCCTGGTTGTTGTAGCCTACTTTATTATTTAGCACGGAGGGATCTACTCTTTCCGTCAAATAGACATAGCTTAAAAACACCACGGTGGTCAACCAAAATGTAGAATCACCCTCCGTTGTCAGGTTGTCATCTGCCCCAATTAGGTGTGACTTGGCATGGGCATTCCTTCCTCAATCGAGTCATTCAGGTCCCCCAGGCCTTCATCTGCATCACCACTGTCCCTCACTGAATTAGTGACAGGTGACCTTAAAGGCGATCCGTTGCAGGGCAGTCCCCACCTCTCCCGAGAGTCACCTGCCTTCGCCACAAACCGAAAGAGACAGCCACAGTCCGTAATGCATTCGGGACGCTATCTAACGAGCTTAACAATGTCACAGCGCGTCCGTGTTAGACAAGCAAAAGCCACCCATCCAGCTTACAGTCCATCAAACCCAATGAGACAGACAACGTACCTCGATACACCCAGCACGCTCTGCCTACGCCACACTACACTGAGACCGGCGGGATGATGTCAGCAGCCGTAAACAACCCCTCTCTTTCCTCCCGGGTGGGTAATTGAATGCGCTTAAACTCCGTTCAAAAGGTAATCCAGATAAGTAAAGGCTGTGTTGACAAGGAGTCCCTCTGAAGAACGTATGGGGGCAGTCTGAGATTGGTTTTGTGACGTCAGCGGCACGCTGGGGGAGAGACTGCGGTGCAGTAGAAGATGGGCCACTCCATGTCCCCCCGTCTTCAAAGAGGAACAGGGGCACCAGCTGCAGATGTTGATGCGCTATAGATACGTGTACCGGCAGTGCCGCAGTGCAGTCGATATAAATGACAGGACAAACAGGAGGAAACATAAGGAGACCTGAGGTGTGTGTAGTCGGAGAGATCATTTGACATGAAGTATGTGTAGTACAGGAAACACATCGGGGGACATGTGATGTGTGCTGTAGAAGGGAACAAGAGGTATGTGTAGTAGAAGAAACAACGCATGAGGGGACATAAGGTATGTAAAGAAATCGAACACATGAGGGAACATGGGGTATGTAAAGTGACCAAACACATGAGGGGACATGAGGTATGTGTAGTAGAAGAACACATGGGGGGACATGAGGTATGTAAAGAAACAGAACACATGAGGGGACATGAGGTGTGTAAAGAAACAGAACACATGAGGGGGCATGAGGTATGTGTAGTAGAAGAACATATGGGGGGACATGAGGTATGTAAAGAAACAGAACACATGAGGGGACATGAGGTGTGTAAAGAAACAGAACAAATAAAGGGACATGAGGTATGTGCTGAAGAACACATAAGACAGAGGCCAATTATCCAAAACCATCACTCCTGCGTTCCAATGGCATGTTGTTTACTAATCCACGTGTATCATTTGAAATGCTAACTAATCTTCTTTAGACTAGTTCATTGTTTTCTGCATCAGCATTGGTGGGATTGATTACAGGATCAAAATGTCCACAAACAAATAACTGAAATTCCTCAGTATATTTTCAAAATTAAGGCTATTCCATGCAAGAAATACAAGAAATGGAAGATCTCGCACAACGTTGTGTACTACTCTCTTCAAAGTACAGCGCAAACTGTCGATAACCAGAAGAGGGATGTTTTGCCCACTCTTCGTTACAGTACTGCTCTACCACAGTGTTAATGTTGGAGGGTTTTCTTGCACCCCTTTAAGTACCTCCACAGCATTTTGTATAGGATTGAGCTCTGGCCTTTTTGGGCCATTCTGATCATTTTCTTATTGCAAAATCCATGTTCTATACATCTTTTTGACAGTTGCCCTCACTTTCCCCTGAAGAATTCTGTGGTACAATATAGAATTTATGGTTGACTCATAGATGGCAAATTGGCCAGGCCCTAAGACAGTAAAGCATTCCCAAACCACACTGCCATCCTCTACATGCCTTAATGTTGGTATGAAGGTCTTCTGTAGTATTCACCAAACATCTGTCTCATGACTCATCTGTCCACATCAGTATGTAGTTTTGATGTTTAACCCACGTGTTGACTGGCAAACGTCAGTCGTGTCTGGATATTCTTTTTTGAGAGCAGAGGCTTCTTCATTCCAGATCTCTATGGAGGCAACATTTTTGCAGTCTTTCTGACAGTTGACTTGTGCACGCCAACATTGTTATTGTGGCAAGAGAGGCCTGTGAGAACTCTTGATCAAAAAGTACATATTTGCGACGAACAATCCAGCCCTGTGACGGCCACCATTTATGGGAAAATCAAGGCATATGCATACGCACTACACACGTACAGAAACCAATCCACAATCCCATCTCCAATCTTATTATGATGGACATGAAAGCTATCATGTAACAGAAATGTTATTTATTTTGAGACAGAATAATGTGCTTTAAGATACGTCTCTCTTTAGACACCAAAATTATTATCATTTCATAGATATTTACCTAGAAATCTTAGTGTTGCGTCAGCTTATTCGTCCAGGGTTCATGTTAATGTTCGGAGAACACGGAGACAAAACGTACGTAAATAAGTGCTTGTCCGAGGGCTGAGCAGTTGAATATACAACTTGGGCATACGAGTAGAAGAACTCCAATGGAATTCTTCCAATAAACCAGGTGTCCTTCAATTGATATATATTAGCATTGTAAGATGGAAAACACATTTCTAAAATAGACTATTCCGCGTTTTGTCCGGACAACCGTATAGACATCAGACACAAGGGGGTTCACTGAAGGGCCAGCCCTGCCGGAGCCCATATTGAGGGCCATTCAGCATCACCCCATACAGCTCCACCAGCCTGGGGTTTTGTTGCTGACTAATCTCATTATGCCCGGCCTTCCCATCATTCTTTGCATATCTGTGTACTCCCCCATTGCTCCCCTTCCTTTGTTTCAGGGGAGCGCTGTCCATTGTTTGGGGCAGGTGGACTTCCCACCATGGCCTCATTCAGACCGAAAATGGCAACACCAAACTACTGTATGTGAAAAGAGATGGTTGTGCAAACAGGTTGCATTGTGTGGACAATATGGATAAGTGTCATGTTTTACTTCTATGCGAAACCTTTGAAAGGGACAAGACATGCAGTCATTGTCAATCTAATATGAAACACGTATATTTTGTCATGTTTGAGAAGGCCTTCACTTGCTAAGCCTCTTGTTTAGTCATCTTCATTTGAGCTTGTTTTAATAACCTTTTCTTAACTGTTCAAAAAATATATTCATACTTTTTGTACTTTTTATGGTTAATCATTGTTGTTGCCCTTTCTCATTCAGAACAGCAGAGCAATTTGTGGAAGTGTCTTACCTTTAAAGTGGAACGCCCGAGCGTCACTGTGGAAGCCCTGGACTTGAGTTACTCCATTGAAGTTCTCTCCAAGCATCAAATCATCGAAAACGCTGATGCGCAGGGCAGGATCAACGCCGAAACCTACAACACAGACCAAACCAAAAACACAATAAGCAGAAATCCAATTCAAATAACATAGCCGGTGTCCTGTCCAAAATTGTTACTGAGCTGCTGTTATCCACATCTACTGATTATAAATAGATCAAAAGACACGCTGGTAAACTGAATGGTCCCGTTTCATATCAAACGGGTACCCTTTTGCTATTTTCATTTGAGGAAGATTCAGACCTTCAAAGCACATTAACTTGTGAGACAATTGGAGCTACAGAACCCAGGTTAGGCTCTGCCTAAAGTAGAAAACTTGTGGAACATTACACAGGCCATAGTACTCAGATTCCTATAAGTCATTACGAGTGATGTTTATACTCAAGTGCCCCAATAAAGCTTCTTATTACCAAAACAGCTAAAAACCAGAAAATGTTGATCCGATTTCATTACCAACATGGAGGTATAAATAGTCCAAAGTCATTTATTGCATTGTCATATTAAAATATATTATTTTTCCGTACTGAAACCTTTCACAATTTCAGTAATTATAATAGACTAGCAGACATGTATAGTCAGTGGATGGGCATGTTGTACTGGCAATTTAATTTCCAGAATGTGTACCACTCCTTATACTTATAGTATAGACTTTTTTGTTGAAACCCAATATAACTTACTCCAAGCCCCAAACTAGTGGTTGGGGTTTTGTTTCATATAATATTGTAAAATATTAGACTTGCAACAGGTTTATGACTTTCCGTCTATGGAGGCTACACAACCCACCCAATCATACCTTGACAAAATTACTGGTAAAAAACATGGAAAAACCCTACAACCATTATCATAAACAAATGCTATAAGTTCATGTTTTGTTGAGTTACTGAATCTTAGTTTAAAAAATATGGACAGTTTTTAGTAGAAACAATCCTATCCTCATTACTGAAAACTCCTATTCTACAAAAATAATAGCAAAAATAAACACATCATTTATATATGTTTGTATAATATGGAGTGTGTATTTTATTCTTTATTCAAACATGACACATTTGTAATAATTACATGTACTAGAAATGTTGAGAAATTTATTTTTATGCTTTTTCAATATAGAAGCCACTTAAAACCTTGGAAATGAAACATACAACAATGTTTTAAAGAATGACACATTTTACTGTAATGACTTGCATTGATAGTTGTGTAAATTAAAGTAAAAATCTATTTTTAAACAAATCATTACAAATGACAATCTCAATGATTGAGGAGGATTTCATTAAAAATAAAATTTTCTGTCATGTGATCAAAGAGTAGTTCAATTAGTTAAAATAATAAATTTAAACAAAGCATTACCTTCCCTGTCAATCATGAAAAGTATATTTAAGTAGTCTAGATCATGTGATCAAAGAGCTATTGACATGTTAATCCATTTTCATCAAAACGTTTTAAAATGCTGTCTATATCAAAGAATACGCAGGCTTTTGTTTTGAACAGTGTAACGTTGTTATTTTTGGCGACATGGTAAGAGTTTTTAGATTTGTTTTATCTTTTAACCTTCGTTTTCTAATTTGTTTCATTGTCGGTTACCGCTGACTGCCAATAGTTCTAGTAACGTTGTTGTGCAATTTTGAAACTCCGCACGAAATCTGGACAATATTCTGTGCAATGTTGAATGCAGACTTTTTCCTTCTGGTCGGTTGTTCACATTATTTGCGACTTACTCAGCTTTGAATGTTCAAATATCTGGCAAATATCGAAAATCAAACTCCAGGATGAAGCGTCGACTTAACAAAAATTATATTATAGGAGAAACAGCGTAGGCTGCTACAGGACCAGTAAGGACAATCCCGTTTAATGAAAGCCTACGGTACAATACTTTGTTAAATGGGTGTATAAAGTGAATTAGAATTGCTATAGTCAATTGCATATCGGTGTCCTACCTGAGGTGACGCAGAATAAACCGAGGACAATAAATAGTTTTAATCCCATTGTGAATAAAAATTAGTCCATGTTTTTTCAATGCAATCACATGCGAACGATGTATCAAACGAGCGCAGTATTACAAATCCAACAAATGTGAATATCGCATCATCAGATTAATACATATTATTCCGTTCAGTGCAAGGTCCGTCATATAGGAATCGGTCCGTTGGCGACACAGGTGGGTACCCAATAGAGGTTGTAACAAAGCAAGCCTTTCCAGCCTCAAAAACACCTCTGTTCAGCAGGAGCTCCGCGGAGGAAAGAAAAATAGCAAAAGGGTACCCGGTTGATATGAAACGGGAACAATCAGCCCTCTTGTGGTCTTCGGCTGAAAATACATAGATGATCATCTAAAACACGAAATCATTTTACATGTATTGATGCGTTTCTATGTTTGCAGCTTAATTGCGCTATATTTACGTTGTTAGTATCATGGCCTCGATATTATAGAAGCGTTGCCTAATTACAGGGAACTTTTTCCCCTTCACCATAGTCACATTCCTTTAATGACTGGTGCTTAAATTACGTGAACATTGAGCATATTGTGTGTTGTGAATTCATTCGTCCTTCCATCCCTCCATCCATCCAATACAAACTTTCTATTCTTTAATTTGTTTTTCATTTGGCAATGAACATGTGGCACATCATTAAAAGAAAGCACTTGGCACAGACAGGCATCTGCTGTTGATTTTCATAGATGTTCTGTGTTCCACTTCTTTGTTGATTCCTCTATGCTCTTCCTCCTCCATGGGAGCAATTACAATGTTGTTTATTCAGAACACTTTAGTTACAAAGAGCTCTGTGTGCAGACTGTGCATCTTGATCTAAATTTTTTTTTTATAAACCCTTCATCAAAGAAGTTCCAATTAATTCAAGCAAACCCACTTTCAGATGGAAATTCATGTAATAACTGTCTTTTTAACAACCAGATCATTGATATTCTGAAGTAGTCTCAATCGTAAAAACATGGTTTGGCAGTCATAGACCAGTGTGAAACCTTAGTGACAATGATGGGTCAGGTCTACATGTGCGTGGGTGAAAAGTGCAGGACAGCAATATAAGAGCCAGGATATTTTATTCTGGGAACATTCCCATAACAATCTCCAGATCCTTTTTGGCTCCAGACCCATTTCTTCCTAACATGTAGTGATGTCATCAGAGGACATAATGAACAATGTGCACGGATTAATTTAGGAGGGCAATGTGGCGAGATAGAGAAAGGTTTTCTGAATGAGCAGTAGATCCGATTCAAACCCTTGCTGCAACAGTGCATGGGTGTACCAGAGGCAGTGGCTTAGACTGTAGCAACACACTAGTCCATAGGAGAGGGGATTACTTTCCCAATAACAAACAATGGAGTTCACAAGAATAGGAACAAATGCATTTCATGTTATATTTAACACATTTCTGGCCGGGCAACCATTGTCAGTAAAACCAAGTTGTTGTTTCCTGCACAACTGCCGTGCCAAAGAAGCACATCTGCTGTATGAGAGAGAACGCCTTCCGATTCTCAATTCATTATTAATGCTGAATCTTATCTGGGCCAAAGGCACAGCAAATGTAATTACTTTGTTATTGCCCAAAAGTCGTCATTTTCTTAAGTGCCTTCAGGAAAATAAAGTCATTCAAACATGTGGCCATGCAGCCAAGAATAAAAAGCAATACAAACAAACGATTTGACAGATGGAGGATGCATAGCATCTCTCTGGGACTCACCCACTCGCCTATAATCTTGGCAACTACCGATACTAATATCAAAGAGGCTACATCATTAAGCTGTCAGAGCCAGTGTTTATAGCTAGCTATCACACAGCATTTCTGTTTAAATGGAAACTGGCAGGGTGAAATTGTTACTTTCTGTCCCCAATACTTCTTTGAGCAAAGCACCTTGAGGTATGCTGACTGCGAACATATCATATATGACCATTGTCTTTTAAATGTCATATATGTCACCTTCTGCACAATTGTTTTCAGGATTCTAATCCATGCACTTCTAATTTGAACTGTGAAGAAGCTCATTTTGAACCGTAGTGTCATGTCTTCCTGGACATACTTCTTAGATAGGTACAGGGCCGGTTCTAGGCATATGCAACATAAGCGGTCGCTTAGGGGCCCCCTGTTTGCTAGGAAGACTTCAACCACAAGGAGATAGTGGGCCCTCAATAAAATACCTAGGGCCCCCAAAAGGCTAGAGCAGGTACTGGTTACACCAGGTGACCTGGAATCCTCCCAGTTGAGATGGTTTAGGACGAGTTGGACTGCAGTAAAGTAAAAGCATATGTGATCAGCATGTGTGGAAAGTCCTTCAAGAATGTAAACAAATATTTCAGGAGACTACCTCAAAGCTGTCATCAAGGATAAAGGTGGCTAGTCTGAAGACTCTAAAATATAAACGTATGTGTATTTGTTTCATACTTTTTTTTCTTTTATTTTACTACATAATCCCAAGTGGGCAAATTCATAAAATTGATTCACTAATATTTGCTATTTGAATAATAGTGAAAATTAAGAAATATCTTTGAATGAGCAGATTTTTCCAAACTTTTGACTGGTCCTGAATATACATTTTTTACAACGTAAACAACATAGATTAAATTGGCATCATCTGCATTTGATTTACGATTACAGCTACATTTGTGTTCAGAATTATTCAACCCCCACTGCAGTAAAGTGTTTTTGCGAGTTCAAATTAAATTTTTTATCTTATTCACAATCAAATCAAAGAAGAACTTGTAAAATAGACAAATACAACTTGAATTTCAACAATATTTTTTTGTAATATGCCAACAAATGTGTTTTTTGTGATTTCCTCACTGACAATATTATTCAACCCCTTAATCACATACGTCCTTAGTACTTAGTTGAACACCCTTTGGAAATAATAATGTTCTTCAGATGCGAAACATAGCTTGACACAAGTTTCTTGCAGCGATCTACTGGTATCCTAGCCCATTCCTCATGGGCAAAGGCCTCCGGTTCATTCTTAGGCTTGTGTGCTGAAACTGCCTTCTTCAAGTCCCACCAGAGATTTTCTATGGGATTTAAAATCGGGAGATTGCGATGGCCACTCCAGAATCTTTCAGCCCTTCGTCTGCAACCAAGCTCTGGTAGATTTGGAGGTATGTTTGGGATCGTTGTCCTGTTGGGAGGTCCACTGTCTCCCAAGCTTTAGCCATGTCACTGACTGCATGACATTTACACCCAATATCTCCTGGTACTTAATTGAATTCATGATACCTTGCACACGCTGGAGATGCCCTGTAACTGAAGAAGCGAAACAGCCCCAGAGCATGACTGACCCTCCACCATGCTTCACAGTAGGCAAGGTGTTCTTTTCTTTATAGGCCTCGTTCTTCTGCTTCCAGACATATTGTTGATCCATAGGCCCAAAGAGTTCCAATTTGGTCTCGTTGCTCCAGAGAACAGTATCCTAAAACCTTTGTGGTTTGTCCACGTGGTATCTGGCATACTGGAGTCGACTCTTCTTGTGCTTTGGAGTCAGCAGGGTGGTGCTCCTGGGAGTTCTGGCACGGAGGCCTTCATCTCGCAGTGTGCGCCTTATTGTCTGGGCCGAAACCTGAGTACCTCCCTCTGACAAGTCCTGTCGCAGTTCCTCAGCTGTCACCCGTGGATTTTTCTCCAGCTTTTGCCTAAGGTACCGGACAGCATCGTCTCAAGCCTCACATCAACAAGCTCAATGCCAATCATCAGCTGGACACCACCATTAAACTCTGGAGCAGTGAAAACGCGCTCTCTGGAGTGATGAATTACGCTTCACTATCTGGCAGTTTGATGGACATCACTACAGGAATGCATAGTGCCTACTGTACAGTTTGGTGGAGGAGGGATATTTGTCTGAGCTTGAATTTCAGAGTTTGGGTTAGCTCCCGTAGTTCAGGTGAAGGGTAACATTAATGCTGCAGGGTACTATTTTACACAATTGAATGCCTGCAACCGTTTGGGGAAGGCCTTTTTCTGTTCCAACTTGTCTGTGCCCCTGTGCACAATGCAGGATCCATGAAGAAATGGTTGGCAGAACATGTGTGACCTGCAGAGGGCCCTGACCTCAAACACCATTTGGAGGACTTGGAAAGGACTTCTCCTCAAACATCAGTGTCTGACCTCACAAATTATATTTACCCACAGGGACACTCCAAAAGGTACACTCCAAAATCTTGTGAAAGACCATCCAAGAAGAGTGGCATTTATTATAGTTACAGAGAGGGGGCCCATTCCATAATAATTGCCATGGTTTTGAAATGGGATGTCCAACAATCATATCACTCATCTAATTACAGCATTTTCTTAATTCAGTAAAATGAGGTAGATTGTGTCAACATGCGGTAGATTACATCACACTGTGATTGAGCTAGAACACTGAAAATGCTATTGGTTCTGAAATATTGTTTTGATTGATCCCAAAATTACTTTCGGGTCTCTCCCTCAAGGAAACTGTCAACAGTTTAATTTAATTTTAGACTAGATTCATTTAATAAATACGGGACACCATATCTGTCAACCACTGACACAATCGGTGCACAGTAATAAATCAAACGGGATATTTCCAAATGTAACCAAACATATACTGACCCCTGTCGGATTCAAGCCAACAAACTCTGCCATCAAGCCAACAACCTCTCCATATTGAGCAACACAGGTGGGAATTGCCATTGGAATATATGAAGTAGATTTAGATTCAATGAAACTGGGGACAAGGTTTCTGGCAGCCAGCTGCAAAAATCCATGTCCCTGTCAATCAATAGTGAATTTTTGTTTACATTTTTTAAATAAAATCGTTTTGTGTCTCCCCCTTACCAACGCTTTCAACAATTTTTATTCTATTCTATTCTGTTTCCTATCAGCCAATAGCATAGTGTGCACCTTACCAAGTGCACACTATATGCACATGGTAAGGTGCCCCTTTCCACTTTTGGTAAAGGGGCTTTCCCAAAAGTTACCAAAACCAAACTGACAATGATGGGATTCAAAGCCTTGACCACAGGCTTTAGCAACAAGCTGCTCAACATATGGGGCCACACAGTGGAAAGTATTTGCCCAAAATATTCATGCAGGAGATAGTCATACAGTAAAAATGGGTACAGCGTCTAACAGCCAGCCAACAGAAACTCTGCCCCTGCCAATCCACTGTGATTTATACAAAAATTACAGAACTTAGACCGTTTCCTGTCTTTCTATCACCAGCAATTTCAAGAGTTTAATTTTATTCTAGAGAACATACAAGGTACATTTTCATCCTATTAAAATCTGGAACTTTCAAAGGTGGACCGATTAAAATGCGGATCCTGCCAGCCAGGAGCAAAATCTATGCAATCTCAATCCACTGTGATTTATCCAGAAATATGTAAATTTAGGCTGTTCTGTGTCTCTCATTCACCAACATTTTGAGGAGTATCATTAGTTCAATTTATTTAAAAAAGGAAGCTTTTTTACTGTCAAACGTCATGCCCTACAATAAATAAAAATGGGATTTCCCAGTACTAGTACTCTACTAATTAAGCTACATATGCATTTGACCCAATAAATACACAATTGTTCAAAAGTGTGGGGTGATTTCCTTGCTTTCGAAAAATAAGACAATATTTTTACATCAAATACATCACAAATACTGCGTAGACAATGTTAATATTCTACTGTAGCTGGAAGTAAGATTTTTAATGGAGTATCTACATAGATGTACAGAGGCCCCTTATTAGTAACCATCACTCCATTGTTTCAATTGCCCAAAGTGTTTAATAATGCAAGTTTATCATTTAAAAGGCTACTTCATCATCAATAATCATTTCAGTGATTATGTTAGTACTGCTAAAAACGGTGGTGCTGATTAAAGAAGCAATTAAAATGGCCTTCTTTTGAAACGTGTCAGTCTATTCTTGTTCTGAGAAAAAAAGTCTATTCCATGCAAGAAATTGCCTGAAGATCTTGTACAATGTTGCATACTACTCCTTTCACAAAAAAGCACAAACTGCCTCTAACCAGAATCAATGGAGTAGTGGGAGGTCCCGGTGCACAACTGAGCAAGAGGACTAATACATTACTGTCTAGTTTGAGGAACAGATGCCTTGGGTCCTTAACTGGCATCTTCATTAAATTGTACCCACAAAACATCTGACCACAACAGTGAAGAGGCGACTCCGGGATGCTGTCCTTCTAGGCAGAGTTGCAAAGAAAAAGCCATACCCAAGACTGCCCAATATAAAGAAAACAGTTAGTGTGCCCGTAAATACACAGACACTGGACAGAGTAAGAACTCTTTGCGCTATTGAGGTTTTCCACATATGCGCCAGTTGGAATTAGTGCCTTGAAAAGAGGTAGATAAGTCCATCTCCTAACATGGAACATATGTATAATTGGGACACCTTAACTGAGCCATAAGCTTTATTTGGCAGTTCTGAATTTGTGAAAAACACTAACACTATGAACGTTACCGGTGTTAGTAAATTTGATAAATCTGAAATATATCTCAGAGACTTTAAACTTTCTTCAGATGATAAACATTATATGGGTTGTCTAAGAAACGTATTGTCTGCTATTTCTTTTTTTTATCGCACTTCACAAGCTAAATTGTTTTCCATTCAAACTGAATGTACTTCAAACCAACCCGGGTGTCATATAATTTTGGCCTCTGGTTGGGCATGTGATGCTGCTCTAGATTAGAGGAGGATTTTAGCAACCACTGAGCAAGCTAGCAGGCTCAACACCATTCAAAGTGCTTAGATGTATAGGATCATTAGTGCCCAATCTCGATGGCCACACTCTGTCTCTATAGCACGTTCACGCGAAGTCTGTGACGGCTTAGGGCCGATTCACCTTCAGAGGAAACATTTCCAGCAAACCCGCCTCTTAAGAGAATAATAAAACACAAAGTTCACTTTTGGTTCATATTGCCGGAACTGTGTGTAGTTTGTTCTATGATGATACATTCCAAATATGCTTTCATCACATTTGATCCAACATTACTGTAGTGCGGTCCTATTCCTATTTATTGCATTCAATCACTTACCTCATGCCTCATGCATTCAATCACTTACCAGGTGACGTCAATTAAGTCTGTGAGGGTTTAGGGGGAACATTGGGATTGGTCATTTTTTTAAGGTAAGTAACCTATTAACAAACAGTACAGTGAAGTTACCTTGCGGTAGCTAGTTCTTTAACGCTAGCTAATATACCACTTATTTATCAACAATGACATGTTAGTTGCTACCGTTTCTGTTCAGTTTAGCACAAACTACAATTTAGCTAACGTTAGTTGGCGTCAGCCAGTGTATTATTCTCTAAAGCATATATGTTTTTCCAGAAAAGTGTAGCCAGTAATGCTAATAAGTGTTAGCTATCGCTACGTAGCTAATACGAGCAAAAATTACAGCACTTCAACGTTAGCTGAAACTACGACTTCAGGCTACTGAAGTCTGACTTTACAGATATACAGTACCGTTTCCGTTACATAGGCAGAAGACGCAACCTAACAATAAATGGAGTAGGACATGCATTTGGCTGGTGAGCCTGGACCTGGACCAGAAGAAATAGGAATTGCTGAGTGCACAGTATTCCGATAATGCATTCCGATAATGCATTCAAAAGTCAGTAGCCATGTTAGGCACATATTTACAATTCGGACCCAATCATTTCATCATACAATTTTTCTGCGATTTTGAAATTGTAAAAAAGAATTGAAACAAAAATGCTATTGTATCAAAAGACCAATCTTAAATCAGATTATGTATTTTTGGCACACATAATTAGGGTTGTGACTTAAGTTTATGAAAAATGTTTCCACTTGGCCACAAGGATACTGGTGAAAAGGAAAAAACATACGTGCCATATTGTTTCGGCATGTGTTGGATATGTGTCCTATTGAAATAAAAAAAAGCAATCTAGCTAGTAATAGCATAATGCTTAAACTTGCTATAGGCTGCTTGCAGCTTTAATTATTTTATGTTTTTGTCCATGCCGCATGCCTCTGCAATGTGCTGTAGTATAACGCAGTATTCCTCCGGCGCTGGAATTAGATGAGTGACTTCTGCAGGCATCAAACTATCATCAAGTCTTCAATTTGAACACAGCAATATTTTTTATAATAAATGAATTGGTGCAGTAATCATGCAGTTCATCCTACTTCAATATTCAATCAGGGAAGATTAGCGTGAATGTTGTTGATTTGATTTCTGTACATGCAGTTAATGGCATGACGTGCTGCTGTGTATTCAGCCAGAACAGCTCGTCATATCTTTAATAACTGCACCAAAGCATAATACTGTACTGTATGAACTTGTAATCAAGATGTAGATGTAGAACATACAATACTTTATATAAGAAACATAAAACTTCTCCATATCTTTTAAACAATGTTCTTAATATGACCATTACGACTGATCAGTTAGTCACTGTAGTTCCACGTCCACAACCTGTAAATGGTCACATCCTTTATGGACAGTTGTGGTTTAGTTCTTAGAGAATGTTGTTACTCAGTACAAAGCATTTAGATGTATTCTATACCATGTTCTGGTTTATTACGCATTTAATTCTGACTGCAACTCTTGATCATGGCTGAATACCAACAAAGCACACAGTTAATACATGTGTAGCTGTCCGCCTTATAAGTACAAGGGTTCCATCTAGTGAGCGTGGTTGGGTAATACAGAGACTTGACCAGTGACCAAAGTTTCAGCATAATTGGATCAGAACAGCAGGTGTCACTGTTATTCCATTATATGGAGCCTTGGGACACTGTAGACCAGGGGTGCGCAAACATGTCCCAAAAACTCTCCAACAAATTTTTATACATATGGTTTGTAATGATTTATTCATTGTAATGTTTTATAACTAGACCTAATGTTGTAATTATTATCATTTTCTGGCCTGAAAATCATTAATGATTAAGAAATTGCATAAACAAGTTTTGCCCTCTACTGCAGTAGGCATTCCTATCAGAATATTAGGTCCAACATTTAAAGACATAGACACCGTGATATCCGCTACGACCCGGGTTTCAAAGAAGTTGGGGCGCTGCGCAAAATTCTAATAAAAACAGAATGCAATGATGTGCAAATAATTTACCTCTATATTTTATGTAAAATGGTACAAAGACAAAATAACAAATGTTGACCCTGCAATTGTTTTTTATATAATAATAAATAAATAGGACATTATTATGGCTTTTTAAGCACTCCCACAAGATCACTGAAGGACATGGACACTGGTACCATGCTTTTTAGAAAGACCCATAAGTACACGCAAGTGAAGTTACATGTATCATGGGTAAAATGAAGGATTTTAGTTTAGTTGAAGGTAAGGCTGGCCTGCATTACATTCATTGTATTTATGCTCATTCTAGGGATATTAGTCCATAATATGCTTACTAGGTTAAATATCATTACATTAGCTAGCTAATAATTAGTCCTATAGGATGAAAGCAGATAGGCATCCTATCGACGCAGCTTATTTATTTTGAGCAACATATTTATTGCTTCAAGATACACTTTGAAAAGGTGGATTCATAGAAAATGTTGACACGGACCCTGCTGTAATCACTTCAGGAAAAGACGTGCTTTCTCACAAAGGTATGTCCCAACCTGTGGTCTGTGGGTCTGTACAGAGTCAGTGAGGATCACATGGACAACTGGAGGTATGGGCAGGATGTGTGGGGCCCTTCAGTAATGGGACCAGCACCATGTCTTATCTTTTGTCCTTTGTTCAGAGTTAGTCAGCACATATGGGTTGTGTTAAGTTTCCAATGCCCATAATCTCTAGGGATGTCAGGACAGAGAAGAGCATTGACTGGGCAGTAGATCTACAGGGGGTGGATGTTGTGTACATGTGTCTGCCTCTTATTCCTTGTCTGTAGAGCTACAGGAGGTACATGGGTCTGCCTCTAATTATTTGTCTAGATCTACAGGGGGTGGATGCAGTTTACATGTCTGCCTCTAATTCCTTGCCAGTAGATCTACAGGGGGTGGATGTTGTGTACATGTGTCTGCCTCTAGTTCCTTGTCTGTAGATCTATGGGGGGCAGATGTTGGGTACATGCATCTGTCTCTTATTCCTTGTCTGTAGATCTACAGGGGAGGTATGTTGTGTACATGTGTCTGCCTCTAATTCCATGTCTGTAGATCTACAGGGGGTCGATGTTGTGTACATGCGTCTGCCCAAAGGCTACACGCTGGACCGTGTCATTGGCACCGCTAATAGTTTAATCCTATTCTTTGTATGAGTGGGACAGCAGTGATGATGTATTCGTTCTGTAATTAACAAAAGTCTTTTGTGAACAGTTCAACTATCAAAAAGTCTGTCTTTGTTTGTGTTCAACAACTATGTTTGACAAGAATATGTGCATCAATCCCAGTTATGCAGTGTGGAGGACTCATGAACCCTGTCTCATGCTGAGGCTCCTACAAATAGACGTCCACACACACAGGCATCTGCTGTCATTAGGTTTGTCCAGTTTTACAGCTGTATTTCCTAGTTAACCAAAGCTCAGTGCTAACTGATACACCACCGTTAAACCAGGTTCTACACGGCTGAGCTCCCTGAAGGGTTCGTTTTCACACATCATAGAAGATCCAACACTTACCTCAGGAAAAGAAGGCTGTTCTTTTTGTTAACTGTAATGATAAATATGACCATCATATCAGCACTGTATAGAAACATGCAGTACATAAGGGACATATTTATTTTAACTCAGTCAAGAATAACGACTGCCGCTTTAAAAGCACACATTGCTGTAGTTACTAACCGTGTGCATTGATCTCTCTCTCTCTCTCTCCCTTGTGGTCTTGTTATATATTATAGACTGTCAGGGGTTTGCTTTGTTGCTGCGGTCCAGTGGTGGCCTGCCTCCCCTCCTCTGTCTTCCATTGTGTGGGTGTGCACAGAGCTCCCCGGCCCTCGTGCTGAATGGGCCCCACCATTCATCCTCCACACTGAAGCTCATTAGAACTCTATAGAATCACAATTGTGAGCCCCACATTAGACACTTCCTTGCCGCTGCCACAGACACCACACAAAGTGCCAGCTTGCTGCTAAGCTAAGCGCATTGTCTTCTGATTCATAGTCTGGCTCTCCATTCATGATATTAAGTTCGAGTGGTGGAATATCAATTGAGTGTGCAGTGGCCCGGTATCTTTTTAAGAGGCCAGAGAGAGAAAGGGGTTCAGCTGGTCTGCACAGTGCTGGACCTCAACAGGACTATTGTGGACGGCTGAATGGGGGACCCTACTTTTTCCCTCCAATGGAGAGCAGAATGGACATCAAATAAATTCACATGAACTTGCTTTTCAGGGTATTTTCAAGAGCTGCGATCCCAATGGCTCAATTATACCTCCTACCCCTTGGAATTCTGTCTTGGAATCTGGCCCATTAACAAGTTGCGAATCCAAATGATGCTTTTCATCCCAAATACCCAGCCTTACAACGCTACAATCCATGTTCGGTCAATTTGCTGATATGCATTGTCAATATCACCAAGGAAATCACCCAGCGAGGAGTCAGCCAGGCCTTTATAATAACCCCAAAATGACAACAGAACAAATCATTTCTCCCTCAAAATACCACGCATCACCACGGCCCCACACCACACCACGCACACAGCATCCCCACCCCCAGCTGAAAACCGTCATCTTTCCAGCGCCACTGTATCTTATAAATAGGGGCTGTGTGCCTTCGCTGTGTGTAGCTGCTCCGTTCGTCGGTCGGCCGCGCGGTGAACAAATGGCTGTGCTCTTCGCCGGACAGCCCGGGGAAGCGTCACAAACGGCCGGCTCCATGAGGAGCATGTAAACACGCATTAGGTAGACACAGAGGTAGATAGGAGAGCCCAGACACCCCTCACACGAGGCCCGGCGGACGCTTTCTCTACCAGTCACTATATAAAACCTCAAATTTGATTACAAGCAACCTTTGGCTCCTCGGGGGCCACACAAAGGGCCCGGCTGTCTGGGTGATTTCCATGCCCAGCATGGTGTCCCCCCCCCTCCGCGTCGCCCCGGACATGCTTGTTTACTGTTACCCAATTCCGTTTCACTTCACTCGTCACCCTTTTACCCAGCTCGCCCATTATGAGGCTCTGAGTGTCATTAGCCGGAGCGGTCAGTTCAGGGGTACACGTGAGCGGTTAGCATGTACAACACAAAACCCCCTTGTGTTTTGAGGTGTGCCTGTAGGCTTTAACTGACTTGGAATTGAATGGCTCTATGACAACAGAAGCAGGTTAGAGTCGTAGTCTGGCCAACGTCGGATTTGCCACAATGTGGTTGGTTAATGCCCGTGTTTGTTTTCTTACGTAACCACCGTTTTATGTTTAGCAGATCAACTCCACATACTAGGAAGTAGGGTCTGTACACAGTGACCTGTTAGAGAACTTCTACCTTCTGTTCACATCCGAACCTGTGTTCTGATGCGGCTTTGTGCATATTTCTGTCAATCGGGATGGAAGGTCTTTTTAAAACAGAGAATCTGTCAACCGAGGGCAGAACGATTTTCTATCTTAAGCAGGGACCAAAAGGCCTGTCAAGTCTGTGAGTGGCAAGCCATAGTGGTGTAGATCAATCAAGTCACTGAAAAGAGGAGAGTAGTGACAAGGGAATAACCCAGGAAGATGTATTCATTGGTTTGAGTCCATCAAAGTATTAAACTAATGACCTGTCAAATCTGGCGTTCAGGTACTGTAGTTCAAGGCGCAAGATACGTGCAATTGCAATTAAATAATTAACTAGAAGACATACAATTCAACAGATGTCATGGAGATATATAAATCATTTAATGTCAAATTGTGCTAAGAATTGCTAACACACAAACATTTTCAGTTTACTAAGACAACATAATGTGCAGGTGACCAAGATCAAACCACGTAATAATGTGGTTTGAGAACAAATGAGCTGCAAACCTCATTGCCCCTATAGCTTCTATAGGACACAATGAAATCTCTGAAGATGGCTGCAGAACAGGGTGAACTATTTACTGCAGGAATGAGAAATACGCTTAGTGCCCGGTTAACTTTGTCCTGCAGCTCATTGTCTCGGGTGTCTATCATTTAATAGGCAAGTTGACATAATGAATGGAGTCGGACCCACCTTCTGCCACTCCAGAATGGACCCAGTCTTATCTGAATTGAGAATCACATTAGAGCCTCTCAGCCAATCAAGTGGCAGCACCGGTGCAAAGTGCAGACCCTAGAGGAGAAGAAGCGAGTTAGAGAGTTTTTGTTTTCCTGGGACTGTAATGAAGTTGGCCCTGGTCACTCCTGGAAGGATTCCAGCTCAGATTTGTGCCTCGTCCGTCATTTGGCGGTGTGACTGCCGAGATTGCCCTGCCGAACTGTGAATTAAGCGTTCGTTAGGGACACAGTGAACGGCATGATAGTAGGACAGAGACAGAAGAAGAGCAGGAATATGGCGACAGGATCATCTCCCACTCACCCAGGCTTCGGCACCTCTGGGAAAAGTTTCCTCATCGACAACCTGCTGCGCTCGGCAGGGCCATCTTCTCCCACTCCTCCCTCGTTCGCCTCAGACGGAGCCACAGGTGGGCTCTTCAGGGAGCCACTTGGCGGCCCTCACAGGACAGCCTGGGGTCCTCAGCGTGTTGCCTATGAGGGCCAGAGGCTAAACTGTGAAAGAGACGAGGACAGAGGGTTACTTCCTCGGCCACACGCGGGTAAAAGCCTTCGATAAATCAAAACATTACCAGCATTATGCCTGTTGTCGTGTTGCATCGTTAACATTACGTATGTTGTCCTGTTACATAATCAGCATTGTGTGTGCTGTTGTGTTAGATCAACAGCATGTATGTCATGTTTTAACATCATTAGCATTTTTTATGTTATTATGTCGTCTGCATTATATTTGTTATGGTGTTTCATCATCATCATCATTATTCATGTTATTGTGTTACATCATCTGCATTATATTTGTTCTGGTGTTTCATCATTATTCATGTTATTGTGTTACATCATCTGCATTATATTTGTTCTGGTGTTTCATCATTATTCATGTTATTGTGTTACATCATCGGCATTATATTTGTTATGGTGTTTCATCATCATCAATATTCATGTTATTGTGTTACATCATCTGCATTATATTTGTTCTGGTGTTTCATCATTATTCATGTTATTGTGTTACATCATCGGCATTATGTTTCTTATGGTGTTTCATCATCATCATCATTCATGTTATTGTGTTACATCATCGGCATTATGTTTCTTATGGTGTTTCATCATCATCATCATTCATGTTATTGTGTTACATCATCGGCATTATGTTTCTTATGGTGTTTCATCATCATCATTCATGTTATTGTGTTACATCATCGGCATTATGTTTCTCATGGTGTTTCATCATCATCATCATTCATGTTATTGTGTTACATCATCGGCATTATGTTTCTTATGGTGTTTCATCATCATCATTATTTATGTTATTGTGTTACATCATCTGCATTATGTTTCTTATGGTGTTGTATCATCATCATTATTGATGTTTTGGTGTTACATCAACAGCATTATGAATGCCATTGATTTTGACATCTACTGTATCTTTTAGGGCCATGAAACACCATATAATAATACTTGATTAAAACTGTATCAACATCAACATCTCCATTTACATCTTAATCTTCACTGATTAATTTCTAAATCATTTTTTTATAATCTAAGAGGCCATTGCAATTTAAGAGACCACTGCAAATTGAACTCTTCTGTTCTTTACTCAAAACTTTCCTTTTCAACTTTTTTGGTCTGGAAAAAAAAGTTGCAGAAATCTCTTATTTTATTTCAGAGCTGTATATGTATACACAGCTGGACAAAATGCTTGCAACTGGAAGCATTTGTCATGTCCACTGGAAGCTATGAGCTTCAACTGGAGTAATGCAATTACTCTACAGACTGGCAGAACTATGCATTCAAATACTGATCCAGATTATGTTTTCCCAAATCCTTTTATTTCTATTGATACTTTGATAATGTTCGACAGCCATACGATAATATTTTTGGCCGCATCTAGTTTAGCTGACATAAAGCTACCATATTTACCTACTATTTATAATTCAATAAGTAGTTTGAAAATACATTTTCATGGATAACATTAGCATAATGTTTTCTGTTAGAGTGGAGGGGAGGACTGGATAAGAAGCGTGAGGGAGATGGAGGAGGGAAAAGTACTGAGACTAAGAAGAGTGATACAAGCAGTTCTGAAGAGAATGCATACAGATTAGGTTCAGTGTTGGCAACAAACAAAACAAACCCAGTATTATTAAAGCCTGTTACAAACGTGATTTCTCTCCAATGGGGGGAGGAGGGGCCAGGAAAGGTCCATGTGCAGATTTGTAGTGGAGCGCATCAGGCCACACTGATTGTCAGGCTGTAAGCAGAAGTCACTTCTAAGATTTTCCTAACAACCAAACATATTTTTTCAAACAAGCCCAAAAATATGAGACTCATGATTTTTTTCAAGCGACTTAAAAAAAGACCTCCGAAGTCAGGTTTTATAAGACGACTTTGTAGCTCTTATTAGGTTGGTGTAAGTACCCTGCTCCAAAAAAATTTGGGATTGAGTAATCATCACAGCATAACACCAAGTCAGTTAAACAGGGATCTCAATCCGTCTAGTTAGGAAGTGATTCAGAATCAATGTCCACAGTTTTGGTGCAACTGAAAGTGACAACAGGTGCACTGGAGAAGCAACAGCAAGACAACCCCCAAAAAGGGAAGGGTTTTGCATGTGGTGGCCACAGACAGTTGCTCTAACTGATTCTTTAGTTTTGCGTTTTTCTAGTGTCCTTGTCACAACTAGTAGCATGAGGTGGTACCTGCAGCCCATTCAGGTTGCATACGTAGTCCAGGTCTTCCAGGATGCCACATCCTTACATGCTGTTGCAAGAAGGTTTGCTGTGTCTGCCAGTATAGTCTCAAGAGCATGAAAGAGGTACCAGGAGACATGCCTGTAGAGCTGGACAGGGCCATAGAAGGGCATCATCCCACCTCCAGCAACCAAACGGTCAGAAACAGACTACATGAGGGTGGCCTGACATCCTCTAGTGCAGGGGTATCCAACCCTGGTCCTGGAGAGCTACTGTCCTGGTGGTTTTCCCTCCAACCCTAATTTAGCACACCTGACTCTAATTATTAGATAGGTAATTACTGAATAAGGTTGCATAAACATGTGATTGGAGTGAAAACAACCAGGACAGGGGCTCTCCAGGACCAGGGTTGGAGAACCCTGCTCCAGTGGGACCTGTGCTCACAGTCCACCATTGTTGACCCTTTCTCTTCACAGATGAGAGCAGGTTCACACTGAGCAGATGTGACAGACATGAAAGAGTCTGAAGTTGCCATGGTAAATGCTATGCTGTTTGCAACATTATCCATTGACAATTTTGGCAGTGGGTCAGTAATGGGAGAGGCATATGGAGGGTCACGCAGACCTCCATGTGCTAGCCAGGTACCTCCAAGTGCTAGCCAGGTACCTCCACGTGCTAGCAAGGTACCTCCACGTGCTAGCCAGGTACCTCCACGTGCTAGGTTATACAGGTTATATCTGTTTTTTGAAACTAAATGTCCAATTACGGTCACCTTAATCTAGCCACAACAAATACAGAACTACCTAAAGATCTTTGATCCCTTAACTCGTACAATCGTGAACTCAGATGTCGAAATAAATCATGTGTAGTCTTAAACCTTCTAAACAAATGTCACTTCAAGCAAATAAACTCTGTTTTCCTTGGATACACACATGAGAAAACATTGGTCTCTGGAGTAAAAACAGACAAAATTCAATGATCAATTTCGCATGTACAATACTGTTTAACCCTTCAAAATACCAAACAAAATTTTTTACAAATAGAGGACTGCGATAATAAGAGATATTTAAATGTATGTATTCTCCTCTGATATAAAATGGACATGCTACTTCTATTGCCTGTATATGTATTATATACCCATTACGTCTTAGTCACTTTTTAATGACAATAGATGTTTTTCATATGTCAACCAGTTATTTTGATTCTGTTAATATCATAAACATATACAAAAAACTAAGTGGAAATAACATAACCCTTTAATGTTAACATGGAAACCCTCACTAAGTAGGAGCAACCATTTTATCTACTTTATTAAGGTGTATTGTATTTTTCTCTCAGTTCAGTTATCATATATGTTTCTGATAATACTCATAATACGACAGGCTTGTACATGTTATTTTCACAGATTTCCATTACAAAACAGAATACAGTACATAGAAATACACGTAAACCATATAATTAGTAATTTATCAAAATACAGTGTAAAATATGGCATTAACAACGATCAAATAACAATTACGACACTGTATTAATAGATTAGGCGAAATCTCCAATGGGTTTATTTTAAATCGGGCTCTAAACATTTTGTCAATTCCCTGGTACCTGCACAGTCAGAAGCTTAGCAGTGCAAACACCCACTGAAGTAACAGGTGGCATCCAGAATTAGCAGGAAACACATGCTTCCTTCAGAACTCACTAATGTATATATACCGGACACAATTTATAATATATTTACAGGATTGTTTAATTAATCGTGTGGCAATGGGGAGATGCATTAACCTCCAGTCAAAAATAATAGCATGTTTCGCTATGTCAAATGGAATGATTCCTGTCTCTCTCTCTTCTCCCTGCAGGCCGACTGAGCGGTGTGTTTCTTCCCGGCCCTGGCTATCTGCTGGCAGCGGCTTCGTGCTGTGGTGGGTCTAGCCCCTCGCCTGTCTTCTCCAGTGAGTGTTTTATGCCTCATCAACGATGCCTCAGACCCCTCTAAGCATTAGCAGCAGGGTCTCCCATGCTCTCTATGGGTAATTACTGATGCAATGCCAGGGAGCTAGTTCTCCACTCAACTCTCTGAACTGCTATTCATGACCATTCACGGCTATTTAGACCCAGGGGGGGGAAGGGGCCGTTTTGGCCATTGAGGCCCCAATTTGCACTCATAGATGCACACCGACTGACTGAAATGTGCAGGGCTAATAAACTCCTTGTCTCTGTCAGATTAAGGCTGTAATGATCAGGGGTGTGCCATTGTAGCAGTCTGTTGTGGGACTGTGGGACATTAGTATTGCCTCTGGATGGTGTTTTGGAACTCAGCGCGCTTAGCTGATATTTGAAGCAACCCTGATGAATTACTGTGACCAAACTGATTCTGCCCGAGGGAAACGTGTCCAAAGGCAATTACCTGTAGGTGGTAAACAGCAAAAAAAACAACCTGGATCTATCCAAACTCCATCCCATGGATTCCAATCGGGCTATGTAACTGAATTGTATTTCGGAGTCTGCCCTTCAGGGAGACTCACGACAAGCAGTGAATTCTCCTTAATTCTGTCAGGGATGTAACGCTGGTTGCTGTGTCCTGTGGCTCCTGACAAATGAGGCAGCAAATAGCACCGCTCAATAAAGACCTCCCGGTCCCCAGGGCCCCCTCAGTGGGCCGACCCTTTCCCACAGTGCCCAGTAACGGGACAATGCCATGCCCGGCTGTGACCAATTTGGGCCTTCGCTTCGCCATCCACGCGCGACCCCACTGCCATTTTTCACCACAGCAATGAACTCCCCAAGGCACAAAAACCCCCAGAAAGCCCAGGCTTTCCTCCTCAGAAAGGGGCTGAGCCCAGGAACGGCCCACAAGCCCTTTTGTCCGGCCCAAGAATCCAGCTCCCCGACCCCCTGCTTTCTCCTGTCACCTCACTCTCATTCCTGCCCATTTAAAGTCCTCTGGCTGGAACATAAAGAGCTCAATGAGAATGACTTTTATAGACTTATTCGAGCTCATCTTCCCATAGAGCGAGGACGATACTTGTGAGAGAAAAGATTTAGCGAGGAGCGCCGAGCTGGCGAGAGCTCCTCCTTTACTGAGCCCCTCAGTAAACAGTCTCTTTTGTTGAGGGTCCCTTAGAGTTGTGCCCTCCGGGGTTAGACACGCACGTTGCCCCCGGGCGGTGACCTCTTAATCGCCCGTTTAAGTGGAAGCCATTGAGGCCCAAAGGAGGTCTGAGGAGCGTGTCTAAATCGGTTAGTCGCTCCCCGAGGTGGTCTGTGTGCAGATTTGTCGTACAGATTAAAAAGGCATTGCTCAATGGGATTCGGGAAATACTCCAGTTGACTTTTGTTGTGCGTGCACCTGTGAGTGAGGCAGCGTGGGATTGCTCCTCAGAGTTCACCAGATCCAATTCTCCCCGGTGAAAATAGGTCTCCCCTCTCTCTTTAGTCACCCCTATTTTGTTAAATTAGACAGATTGACAGAAATTAAGTAATGGAGCCTAAGCGTGTAGACAAATGGCTACAGAAGATGAGCAGAATCAATGAAGTTGGTAAGATAGGAAGTTTACCAGTTAGTGTATATATAGATATATATAGCGTATATGTATATATATATATATATATATATATATATATACATAGATAGATAGATATAAGCAACACTTTTAGTTCAATTAGTATGATTGTTTGTGGTTTGGACTGCTGGTCATTGTCCAAGGATTTTTCTATGTACTCTAATACAGCTCCTCTGCATTCAAATGCTTTTTTCTGATTGACCTCATTTAAATTGGACATGTTTTAATATTGCTGCTGCGTTTATGCAAAACACATACAGTATATAAATGCAAATGTTATTCATATCATAACCAACCATAATGAATTCTGACCTCTGACCTCCTAGAGGGAGCCAACTTCCCGATGTGGTCCCCAGATACGAGCCCGAAATCCCGTCGAGGGATCCTCCGGAGGGCAGTGTTCTCTGAAGAACAGAGGAAGGAGCTGGAGAAAATGTTCAAAAGACAGAAGTACATCAGCAAGACTGACAGAAACAAACTGGCAGCAGACCTCAGCCTGAAGGAGTCCCAGGTACTGGACTATCATGACCGGTGCCCCTTACAACCCTATTTCATATCTCAAACCTCAACCTTGTTGGTCGTAGATCTGGTCAACCTCATCTCACTGGGTCTTAACTAGCTTCTAAAGTTTAGAATTAAAGAAGGGTCTACTTCTAATGATTTTCTCATCTTAAAATTTTTGAAAATACTGCTGTCACAATTCTGACACATGTATAGTAACAAGAACAGCCCATATGAATTTATACATTATTATTTGTACTGTTAAAACTCCCCCAGCACAGCCAGAAGAGGTTTGGTCACCCCTCCAAGCCTGGTTCCTCTCTAGGTTTCTTCCTAAACTCTGGCATCCATAGAGAGTTTTTCCTAGCCACTATGCTTCAACACTGTTGTTGCGTGCTCCTTGGGGTTTCAGGCTGGGTGTTTTTGTAAAAGCACATTGTGACAACTGCTGATAAAGAAATTGATTTATAAGTACTTTTGATTGATTGACAGTTCTACCAATTTATCAGTAGATCAGAACAACTGGTTTCTCAACATGAACCTCTTCCTTATAGGTGAAGATCTGGTTTCAGAACCGGAGGATGAAGTGGAGGAACTGTAAAGAGAAGGAGGCCCACAGCGGCCGATCCCCAATGGAGGAGCTCATGTCCCGGGGCTGCAACCAAGAAGAAGAGCCCCAGGGGGCGCCAGAGAGCACATCACACAGAAGCCCATCACAGCAGCAGCCAGTACAGGGGCACACAAGTAACCACAGGGAAAGAGCCACGCAAGGAACCTGTGACTTTGGTACAGCCACTGAGTTGGCAAACGCACACCACCTGTGACCCCTGAGACGAGAAGAGACTCTGAATTACAAGGGACTGCCGTATGAATCAAAAGGGACTGTCTGAGACAAAACAACTAACACACATAACAACACAATGCCAGCCATTTTTT
>JACXGK010003220.1:0-46753 GCA_016801125.1 Novumbra hubbsi | reverse complement strand
TCTCTTTCCCTCTCCCTCTCTTCTCTCTTTCCCTCTCCCTCTCTTCTCTCTTCCCCTCTAGCTTCCCCTCTCCCTCTCTCTCTTCCCCTCTCCCTCTCTCTCTCTTCCCCTCTCCCTCTCTCTCTCTTCCCCTCTCCCTCTCTCTCTCTTCCCCTCTCCCTCTCTCTCTTCCCCTCTCCCTCTCTTCCTCTTGTTTTCATTCTTTATCTTTCCCTCCTTGAGTGTGTTTGTTTAAAGGGATGGTAAAATGCCTTTCTTGGATTACTAGAATTACTACAAGTGTTATTTTGAACAATAAATAACTTTTCAAAATTAAGGCACTGCACTTGATATTAACTTTCTGTCCACTGACAGTTGCTGAATTCTGTCAGTGCTGATTTAGTGAACGGGAGATGTCCTATCATCTTGCAGGGCGAACGGTTCCAACAATAGATTGCCATTTTGAAATTGTAGTTGAAGTGCAGTAACATCCACCGGTCATTTGCTGGTAATACATTTTTATGTGTGTCGGTGGAATGAAAGGAATGGAGAAATGGTTTGTTTTGTAATTACTGATTAATTTGCAATGGAACTGCTGTTGCAGTGCCGTGTATGGTTCAGTTGCCATAAAAATAATTGAGTCTACAATTACTAACTGAGTCTTAAGGCGGTTAAATTACACTGTGTTAATAAGCTTGAATGACCTGACTACATCACAGTGTTAATCAACTTTTAATTGGGTTTGACCGTATCTTTATTCCTATCTGCCATTCTACTGGCCGTGTCTGTTATCAAGCACATAAGCTTTTAGTGATATTACAACATAGGCTTTGAAAACTAGCTTAATTTAAGTCTAAAATAAAAGTCTACAAGCTTGCTCAGGGTATACAAACAATGTCATATGGAGGATGCATGATGCACACCAGATAATGTAATCAGTGTCTCCGACAATGCCATAAACAAAAACTGCCATCTTAGATTTACCTACAAAGCATAGGAACACAAGTCTAGTTTTCACAAGTTGACACTGCTGTGGTTCTGGACATGAATAACTTTGTGTTGAGTGCATCAACGCTTGTTTAGCCAATACATAAGGGTATTTTATTACCCATACAGCCATTACCAATAGCTGTATGCTTTACACCGAAGGTGGAAGCCCATGCAGTTCACTGGTAGAGTTAAGTTTCTGTGTGGTCACTGGAGCTATTTCTGTATGGAGCGAGCAGACATCCTCGTCAGAAATGTGCTCCAGAGAGCTAATAAAGGACCTCTGTGGAACACGCCTTATCTGCACACACACAAACACGGTCTTTTAATCACACTCATGCGTACCGGATACACAGCCAGGCACAAAGCACTGACACTTTTTGTGCGCAAATCCCACAGGCAAACATAAATTACAGTCAATGGCAAATGACCCGCACGAAACATCTTTTGTTTTACAACCCTAACCTTCTCTCACTAGGCCGGGCTGTGTGTGTGTTTTTTTGCATTTTGTGAGTTAACCCACTTGTGCAAACAAGGGGTACACCCATGCCACTCCCCAAAGCTTGGTTACCCCGATCGGTTCAGCGTAAAGGTAAATTCGGGGGTCACGTCTCTATGCACCACTCAACTCTCCTCGCGTTCTCCCTCTTCCTCAACCGTACCTTTATTCCCCTGTCTGCCACTCTACTGGCCCCGTCAGTTATCAAGCACATAAACAGCTGCGTAGTTAACATTTCTGTGTACGTTTGTTTTGAAAATGCCAGTGGCATGGCCTGGAACACAATTTGCAGCAGTCCGTTAAGCACCAATTCCTTCTGGAATCATGTTGCTGACGTGTGAGTGGACAGTGTTAATGATCAGGCAATTACAGCATGTTGTAATCTTTAATCTGACCACACCACATCTGGTCTTTTTGCCCAGAATTAAATATCCTGAAATCTCCATCTCCGAATTAAACTGGGAGGAGAATATGAAACTAGCCTGATTCTAGGATATTTTCTAAGACGAAGTAGGGTTTCGACACCTCATCTACATTCTTAAAGGACAGTGTGTAGTACTGTGGGGGCCAGCCCAGCAGGATACCGACCATGACCCCTATCACAAAGGACAGGATTCAAGAACTTTACGAACTTATGGCAATACTCCCTTGAACTGGCTCAATGTTCTCATTGTTCAGATTAAAAGTTGTGTCGTTTACTTCTCCACTAACATCAGCAATGTTGCTTAGATAAATCTAAAATGACTTCATAATAACCACATGCCCCGAAGTTGCCTTACATGGCTGGACCTATTGAAAGGACTTTATCTTGAGACCCTGAACTGGGAAATGTACTGTTTCCTTGTTTGTCTGTTTTGTTGCTAATAGAAGTAGCATTTTTTAGATGACCTGCACACTTAAAAATGGGAAACTTTGTCCGAATCAAGGAAGATATATTCTGTTTACAAAGTCAACTTGCTACTGTGAATTACCCTGTCTTGTACATTATAAATCACCCTTACAGTCTTTTAATTCAATGTGTGTATTTTCTGAAGGAAGGAAATGGCATTAAATGATTTGAGATCACAGTTCTGCCCAAAAACAGGTTACGCTTTTGTCCAGAAAAATCCCCTTCTGTGTCAAAGACAGCCTATTATCATCAGACAAATGTATGATGTCATGAAGAGGGCCAGATGTTTTAGAACACTTAGGGTGTCTGAAATTCCAGGCATTTTTCCAAGCAGCTCTTAGACCCTTCCTCTCACCCTCTCCCCCATGTGTTCCCCCCTCAGAGCAGCAGCGATGGCTCCTTCTCTGAGCCAGGCCTATCAGAGGCGCTGGTGGATGGCTGTTACTGCGGTCGTAGAGAACCTGCTCTTCTCTGCTGTACTGCTGGGCTGGGGATCACTACTCATCATGCTCAAGAACGAGGGTTTCTACTCACATCTCTGCATAAGTATGTCTACTTTAGTGTTTCAAAGTGCTTTCGCCCCAAATTCACCGGTTTTCAGAGATCCTTGTTGGAAAATTCTAACAACAAGAAGGATTTCTGGTTACCTGAGTTAAGTGTCTTTCTATCCATGGTAATGTAATGGAGGCCAGCAAGTAGAGTGCTGGGCAATGACTGAAAACCTCACTTCCCGACACATTAAGATGCACTCCGGCGACAGACGCCAGAGCCCATGGCTTTTAGCCTTCTTGCTGGAGTGCCCGACTCACATCCTGAGTAACCCGGTTCGAGTCCCAGTAGGACCTGTTACAGTATCACTCACCCAGTGTCCCGTACACATGTGTAGATACGGCTCACCTGTTTATAATGATACTGGGCACAATCATACTGTTCACCCAAGTATACTGACACGGTTTACCTGTGCATACATACTGCACACCCGAGTACAATTACACTTCATATTGCATGACAATACTGTACACCTTAGCATAATGCTAACCTACACCTGTGCATGATGACTCTTGGAGACTTAGTAATGATACTCGATCATCCACTGTCCCTTTGTCCATCCTCCATGTGCCCCACTCTCACCCACATCTCTCCCGCAGACAATGAGACATTAGTAAGTAACGTGAGTTCGTGGGACAGCGGTATCTGGCATAGCTGTGTGGACCAGGAAGAGATGTTGAATCTGGGTTTTACAATTGGCTCCTTCTTGCTGAGCGCAGCCACTCTGCCACTAGGGATCCTGATGGACAAATACGGGCCCCGTCCACTCCGCCTCCTCGGCAGGTAAAAGGCGGGACATATCATCACAAATGTCATTGGTAAAAAGTAATATCATCATCAAGATTGTCATTATAATTGTAATCTTTGTTTGCATCCCCATTGATTATTATTATCATCATTGTAAAAATTAAACAATGTGTTATATCGTATTCAGGTGTCAACTATTTAAATGAACAAGGTTCTACCACTACACTTAAAAAAAAAAAAGCTACCCAAACATCCTCCTGAAACTTTGATAGCACGTAAAATAAAGTATTTGCTAAATCAGTCAGAATCACCATCTCAGCAAAGATAGTACGTTACGAAGATATGCAACAACAACATTGTGATTTTATCTGTCAAACATCATGGGCATCATGTTGATCAAGGTTGAGCAGTTGATTTAACAGTGGAGGCACAATCTAAGACGATGCTTTGTTATAAAGTTGTTATTGCGTTTCAGTTTGTTACTTCCTAAGTAGTTTCAGTTAAATATGACATTGACTAGAATCTAGGTAATGCATTAAGAGGTTAGGGAAAATCAACAAATACAGACATTTCACTTCCCTTACTGACTTGTGAAATCTTGGTATTTTTTGTCAAGACTGCTTCTCAGGTGTTCCATAAAGTTTTGTAATGTTGTGCCTTTGGGTTTGAAAACTCTGTGAAATCTCCCTCTCTCTTGCAGTGCATGTTTTGCTTTCTCATGTGCCATGATAGCTGGAGCTGCCTATTACCCTGACGGTAAGAATCCTAAGACACACAACATTACCTGTAATTAACACAAAATGAACAAAAAATTACATTTAACAATCTTGGTAAAAAAATAAATAGAGGTTGACTGTTGGTTCTTTGTCACACCCCAGAGACAACACCACATTATCTTGTTAGAGTTAGTGCCATTCGTGTTTTTGCTAGACTGAAAAGTCCTAAAACTCAGAAGCGCAAAGCCATCTTAAAACAACTCTGTACATTAGCTTGTCTAGCGATCACAAATGAAGAGTGTAGTAAAGTACTGACACTGAAGTGTCTGCGTGTTAAAAGAAAACATCTGGACCATTATTAAGAGCTCCAAGCAAGGCTATGAGCAAAATAACCCTGGGCCTTCTGAAATTGTTATTTTGCCGCAATGGAACTAACTCTGGTCATTATATCAATCAATCACTGTTGTTACATGACAGATCTATGCTACCATTTATGTGGTCCGTCTACCAAATTATGGATATCACTTAACCCCTTCTCCTTTGCATCTTCGTCAACCTCTTCCACCCCTAGTCCTCTCTGCACTCATCTTCATCGCAGTTTCCTTCAATGGCTTCGGAGGAATCTGCCTTACCTTCACCTCCCTCACAGTAAGACACATACACTACACCATCCTCTTCATCATTCTCCTCTAGATGGATACAACAGCAGCCTTTTTATAGCTACCCAATGCCCAGAACATACCTATGTTAGTTGAACTTAAACAGAACACACACACACACATATATATACACGGTAGTTAGATATGAACATACTAATAGATTATACTTACTATATATAAGGCTTAGCTATGGTGACAGGCAATATCATATTGTAAAAACAAGCACACACACACACATTGTTTTTGGGGACCTGAGACAATAACTCATAAATCTGTTCCACAACCCTGAACATTACCTAAACCTCAATAATATAACCTTAACGCTTAACACAAAACCTAACCATTAATGCTTAAACCTACTAGAGATCAAATTCTAACAGTATGCCTAATGTTTTTCTAAAGTAACCCCTAAGCCAGAAATGGCATTTTCCCTAGAACCAGAGACCTTTATGGGGACACAGCAACATACACGCACACACAAAACCTAATAGCTTGTTGGTACGTGTTTTGGGTGTATCTTTAAACTACATGAATGCAGAGTGTTCTGTTCCTGTTTCGAGAGAATAGAAGCATTTTTCTGAATTTGTGTGTTTATTTTTCCATTGTGTAGGCATGTTATTCTGTGCGTGTAAGTTTGTGTATGTGCGCACGTGTTTGCCTGTATGTGGGTAGATGTCTCTGTGTTTGTTTGGTGTTGGGTCTGTCCAATTGTTTTTACCCGAGTACCAAACGTCTTCTCAGTATAGTAAACCATGCAAATAGAAAAGGCTTTAGGCACAGGGTTACGTTATGGTTAGGTGTCAAGGTTAGATTTAAGTTTACATTTTGGGTTGGTAGGGTTTTAAGGGTTACAGCTTTTTGTTTTATCAGTTGTTGGTGTGTGTATGTGCGTGTGTGTGTTTAGGACAGTGTAGTCTACACGGCACATGGTGTTCTACATCTTGGCTCCAAATTCTGGCATGTGTACAATGGCCAATCAGATCAGTTGCCTGTCCACACACCCCCCTATTGTCCCCACCCAATCCAGAAAAAACCCTCAAGGACACAATATCCCAATACACAATATATTTCTTTCTCTGTCTTTTTTTATCAACTACTCTCTTTCTGGACACTGTCTTACTCTTGTGAAACATTGTGAAACATCAATTAGTCTAAACTGTCATTGTTGCTTCAGTTCGGCTGTCGGACGGTCCCAAAAACGGAACAGAAATATGATTATTGATCATGTGACATTCTTTCCCATTTTAGAACCATTTAATTGCAGTGAAATGGAGTTACATAGATACATAACAGTTTGTGCTTTGCAAGGATGTGACGTTCTAGGTCAACTCAGTGCTGCTCCATATTTTGGAGTATTTCAAGTGGAAAGCTGATGTGGGTATGTGTTTAATATGAGAAATAATTGGCACCATGACTGCCTTTGGAGAAAAGATTATCCAGTACTGTTAAGGATTTGGGGGTTTGTTTAAATTGTCTTTCCTCAATGCTATTTAGCAACTCCTTTTGACTGCTGGGGCACTTGGGAGTTCAGGAGTCAATGTTGATGGCCTGAGAGGGTGTTCCCTCCGGCGCATATGGATTTCGGCATAAACATCCTACTTGAGTGACAAAAATGGTCTAGAACACAAATCTCAACATCTTCTGTCTGCTGGGATTTTCTGTGAGCAAGCAGGGTCATACTAACAAAGTGGACATCCGGGAATCTGGGAAAACGTGGGTCAAGTAAACAAAACATAGACACATAGGCTATGACGATTTGCGTGTTGACTGTGAAGATGAAACTGGAACCGTGCTTTAGTATGGCCTCAAACTTTCCCAGCTTCAACGAGAGGCAAGCCGCTCTGTCATTCCTCTCGGTACGCCTCTGCACACACATACATGGGCACACAGCCACGTATTACATCTCCAGTGTTTGGTATGTTTTCATCTTAGACCCAAAGGCCTTAACAGTCCGATGACCTTCAACATGCAAATCTGCCTATGCGCTATACTTTTTAGTTGATGTCTATGGTATGTACATTACACTCCAGGTCAATGGGACATGGCTTTGTCGGCTCATACTTCTGTTTTAATGGAGAGGGGCCAAAGTTTGCGTAGACACGTGACGGAGGCCTCTGAATACTTCAGTTAGGTCCTTTAACGGATCTGGAGGTCTGCCCTGACGCCGGCGCAGTATTTATTTAAAAGGTTAGGACAACTTTTTGTACTGCAAATATTGTTATAATTGTGCACGTCCAGCAACAAAGCATTGGTGTCCCCCTTTAACGTTAATGGAGCTTAAGTGGCTACAATAGAATGTTGTCAATCCTCAGATATTCTTGAGAGGAACACAGTATATAATGTCATGTTATACATGTCACTGTAATAAGTAGATTACAGTTACTGTGGGGGAAAAAAATATGTGATCCCCTGCTGGTTTTTTACGTTGGCCCACTGACAAACAAATAATCAGTCTGTCATTTTAATGGTAGGTCTATTTGAACAGTGAGAAAAGGAATAACAAAACAATCCAGAAAAACTCATTTCGAATATGTTGCATTTTACTCAGTGAAATAAGTATTTGACCCCTTTGCAAAACATGACATGACTAGTACTTGGTGGCAATCACAGAGGTCAGACGTTTCTTGTTGTTGGCCACCAGGTTTGCACACATCTCAGGAGGGATGTTGTCTCACGCCTCTTTCCAGATCCTCTCAAAGTCAAAGCTGATGTTTGGCAACTTGAACCTTCAGCTCCCTCCACAAATGTTCTATGGGATTAAGGTCTGGAGACTGGCTAGGCCACTCCAGGACCTTATTGTGCTTCTTCTTGAACCACTCCTTAGTTGGCCGTGAGTTTGGGTCATTGTCATTCTGGAATACCCATCCAAGACCCATTGTCAATGCCCTGGCTGAGGGAAGGAGGTTCTTACCCAAGATTTGACGGTACATGGCCCCATCCATCGTCCCTTTGATGCAAGTTGTCCTGTCCCCTTAGCAGAAAAACACCCCCAAAGCATAATGTTTCCTCCTCCATGTTTGACTGTGGCGATGGTGTTCTTGGGGTCATAGGCAGCATTCCTCATAATCCAAACACGTCGAGTTGAGTCGATGCCAAAGAGCTTATTTTTTTATTTCATCTGACCACAACACTTTCACCCAGTTCTACTCTGAATCTTTCAGATGTTTATTGGCAAACTTCAGACGGGCCTGTACATGTGCTTTCTTGAGCAATGGGACCTTGCGGGTGCTGCAGGATTTCAGTCCTTTATTGCGTAGCGTGTTACCATTTGTTGTCTTGGTGACTATAGTGCCAGCTGTCTTGAGATCATTGACAAGATATTCCTGTGTGGTTCTGGGCTGATTCCTCACCGTTATCATGATCAATGAAACTCTACTAGGTGAGATCTTGCTGGAGCCCCAGACTGAGGGAGATTTACAGTTATTTTGTGTATTTTCCATTTGCAAAAAATCACACCAACTGTTGTAAACTTCTCACCAAGCTGCTTGGCGATGGTCTTTTAGCCCATTCCAGCCTTGTGTTGGTCTACAATCTTGTCCCTGACATCCTTGGACAGCTCTTTGGTCTTGGCCATGATGGTGAGTTTGGAATCTGATTGATTGATTTCTTCTGTGGACAGATGTCTTTTATACAGGTAACAAGCTGGGATTAGAAGCGCTCCCTTCAAGAGAGTGCTCCTACTCTCAGCTCGTTACCTGTATCAAAGACACCTGGGAGACAGACATTTTGCTGATTGATAGGGGATCAAATATTTTTAGAGTAAAAAATGCAATCAATGTAGAACTTATTTGAAATGTGTTTTCCTGGATTTTTTTGTTGTTATTTTGTCTCTCACTGTTCAAATAAACCTACCTTTAAAAATATAGACTGATCATTTATTTGTCAGTGGGCAAATGTACAAAATCAGCAGGGGATCAAATATCAGAGTTCCCACACTGTACATAACACATGCAGAGTTCAACTGTCATTTTGTATTTAATACACCACTCCGGGAGTGAACAAATTAAAGATCCAGTTTCCATCTTTGTCGTGATCATCAAGCGGAACAACCAATCTGTTCCCCGAATGGAATATCAGGCATGACTGGAATGGTGCGAGTGTGTGTCTGTGTGGAGAGGAAGAGGGGGAATGGAAAGACAGGGGGAATGGGGGAGAGAACGAGGTAGAGGTTGGAAAAAAGGGGGAGGTCGTGGGGGAAAACAGGAGGGAATTGTATAGTAATAAAAAGGGATGAAAAGAGAGCATTATGTCCTGAGCTGAACCAGAAAGAGACACTGTGCCGGTAAGGAAGGAGTGGGTGTCATTAATGCCACTCAACAAGTCTAAGATCCACCTGGTACTGTTTGGTCACATGTCAAAGGTTGTGATTACAAAGCAAGCCTATTTCCCTTGGCTAGTATCATAGCGGTATGTCCTTTTATATTAAGCCCCTGACCCAACACACCCTGCAATGCGGCAATGAACAGACGTGGCCACCTGGTGGTGCTTTTATAGAACTGCACCTGAAGCACTTGGCTAGATGGATACCGAGGATATAGACAAACATTCCAGTCACTTTGAAGAGACATGCGAGCAAAGCATAGACAAGGAACCTGGGCTCACCGGTGATAATCGTTACCCCTTGTCTCTCTTGTATCGCCCTCTTTTAGTTGCCCAACATGTTTGGAAATGTGCGCTCCACCATCTTGTCCTTAATGATTGGCTCATACGCCTCCTCTGCCGTCACCTTCCCTGGGGTCAAGGTAAGAACCTGCCAATCAGCTCCCTTTGAAGGTTTACACATCGACCCGATGGACGTGTCCCACTACAGAGTTCCTGATAGATACCAACAAATCTGTTTAGCAGCAATTAGCTAATACTTCTGACAGGGTTAGTTTATTGGTTAGGATACAGGTTAAGGGTTTTAAGTTTAGAATGAACGTTAACAAAACGGTTAGTAGATAGTTTAACAACGTTAGCGGTTTTTAAACCTCTTCTGGACATCTGCAATATATATAGAAAAAGTTTGTTACCTCAAAATGACTAGTTACTCCCTCCCTACTTCTTCCCCCTAGCTGATCTATGATCTGGGCGTGTCCTTCAGGGTGATCATGTGGGTGTGGTCTGGGCTCGCCTGCCTCGTCTTCCTCAACTGCTTCCTTAATTGGCCAAACGAGTCTTTCCCCGACCCAGAGGACATCAGCTACACGTGAGAATCCATGACAGTGTATTACAGAAATTACAGGACCGCCACAACATGTTTTTCAGATTCACCTCGCTCAGTTGTTTTCAACACCCTTCCACAATCTCCTTTCTTTTTCTCATCCATCTGCCGTTTTTCCTCGGCCTTCACACTACTCCCTCCATCTATCTTTTTCTCTACTCCTTCCATCACACTCCCTCCTCTCTCTTCCAGAAAGAAAGTGAAGCCGAGTGGTGTTGTGATGGACGACAAGGCAACAGGGGACATATTTTACAGTCATGTGACGACGGCGGGAGAGACTCTGAAGCAGAAGCAGCCAGACCCCATCACAGAACAGCTCCCTCCAGAAGAACCCACAAAGGGTGTGATTAAGGGCCATACTCAACCTGAGAGAGCTAATTAGAGAGCCAGACAAAACTAGACCAAACTAGATACAGCTGGACAGAACTGGTCAGGACCAGTCTAAACTAGGCCTTTAAGGCTTCACTCAATCATCAGAATCACTTTATATTTACAGGCTCAGCCCTACTGTAAAACATATGTATATATTTTTTTTTCCCGGAAATTGTCAAAGTAACTTCATGATGCACTCTGGTATAAATCGTCCTGGATAAAAGCATCTGTTAAATGACGACAATTGAAAAAGTTTTAACGTTTTACAATAGCCGATCAATTATCATCAGATTTATTCTAACAGTCTTTCATCCGACAGGTGGCCCTTCATTCCGTAGTTCAGTCTGCTCACCTATCTTCCTTTGGAGTCTCATCACCATGGCAATGACCCAGCTACGCATCATCTTCTTTATGGGTGCCATGAACAAAATGCTGGAGTTCCTGGTTACCCACGGTGACCCACACCGTAAGAAACAATCAAAACACTAAAAGAAAAAGGTTCTGAATGGATGCTGCTGGGACGTTGCCTCACAAAACCAGAATCAACCAGTAAAATCTTCACTTCAGATCATGTTGTGTCATGTTGTGTGACAAGTTACCTAAAATGAAACAGAAGTGTTACGGTCGCTTGATTCATTCACATACTGTATCTATATGCTTATTTTTTTGTTAAATGCAGTTTAACTTAAATGCAACTTGTGATTTGTTATATCAAGAGATGTACATTTATTATCTGTTTTTTTCAGCCTCTGAAAAGCTATTAATGGAAGCTGACCAACAAGGTGAGAGATTGTTGAAAAGGCAAAGATGCTTATTTGGCATGAAAAGGGGGTGTTTGTGATTGTGCTCTGAGAGAAACAGAGTAGTGTGTCTGTGTGTGTGCATGGATGTGTGTGTTTGAGAGAAAATGTTTGTGCTTGTTTAGAACTGTATTGTGTGAGTGTTTTCTGACCATGCGTCTCCTCTCCGGTCCTCAGTGGGCTTCTACTCCTCCATTTTTGGCTCCCTACAACTCCTTTGCCTCCTAACCTGTCCTCTGATTGGCTACATCATGGACTGGCGAATGAAGGAGTGCGATGAAGACCAGAGGTGTGTCTGCGATGCGTTTGTGAAGCGGGGACGTGCATGTGTGTTTGACAAAGAGCAGAACAGAAAGACTACCAAAGACAGAGGGAACTAGCCTGAGATCTCCAGTTGTAAACAACTCATCTCACCCACCACACTGATTGGACCGTTACAGCCAGACAAGGAACAAAACAGAATATCCTCTTAAATCCCAGCTAGCTAGCGCATAAGGTCATCTTGTTGAAGAGATAGACATTAGTACTGTTGGTCATTTAGCTATCTTTAAGGAAAACTCAGGATAGACCAAGCCAGAGATTTGTAGCTCCGTCATTTCTGAGTGGAAGTCAATGAACTAAGCAGAAAATATCAAAATGCTAAACTAACTGTTTTTTTGTACAATGGTAAACAGCCTCTGCTAAGTATCTTTAAAGCGCATTTGTCTTCTAGGACAAAGCGTGGTACGTTGATAATAAGATAGGGTCTACCGTACATTTTCAAAATGAAATTTGTTTCAGTGTTTTCTCTGGTATGCCTAACTAATAATCAACCCTGATATTTTCCATTTACGTTTTGATCTGACCTCTGACCCCTTGTTATCTCCAGCCAACTAGAGCCCCCGAAGAGAGACAGGAAGATTCAAAAACTGACAAATGCCATACGGGCTTTCATTTTCACAAACATTCTACTAGTCACCTTTGGAGTAATCCAGATGATTGACAACCTGCCTGTACAGGTGAGAACAGTCTGTGAGACAATAATTAATCAAAATCCTCTGTCGTAAATCGCAATTTTAGCATTCGTTCAAATTTGTCCCTAAACTTTACCATACTTGAATAATGGGAAACGGCATGAGTTAATGTCACGGTGATTAGATTGGTTTATGTACAAACATTACTTTAGTGGAGATGTAATTTGTCCAGAGCATCAAACTTGTTTATTAATTCAACTATTAGAATATGTTTTGGTGGAAATGCGATTGGCAACCAAATTATTTAATGTATTCGCTTGCCTATGCATTAATGACAACTTACCACGCTACGATTGAAAGGTGTTAACAGGTGGATTTGCGCACACAGCATCTCTGGACCAATTGGAGACCATTGTTTGATTGGTTTGTGGAGGGAAATTGGGGTTCATGATGCGATGAGAGATATTCCAATTTCTGACATCTTAGAACAACGCATCCATTGTGCTAACGGATGTGGAGCCTACTAATCGGTTGTAACGCAATTCAGTTACCAGTAGAAACACTAAAAAAACAGCTAATTGCAGGTACCAGGTCTCAGATATTTCCCGTTCAATTCCATTACTGACTATGGATGTCTCTGTGGCTCAAAAAAGAAAAATGTGTTATTAAAATGCTTTATACACATGTTGTGATTGTAAAGTTTTGTTCATGTACATACCCAAATAAAAAACATGTACTTTCCTCCCTGTTCTTCTCTCTCTCTCAGATTTTGGCATTCATATTTCACACTATGGTCAGAGGTTTTGTTCACTCCTGTGCTGGAGGACTGTATGCTGCAGTGTGAGTACAGCGTGTTTAAAACATCAACTATAGGGTTGTCCAAGTTTGCATTCCAGAATCTTATACCCAAGCTATGGTTTCTCAGTAAGATGTGTAGGTATATTGGAGTCGGTTTTGAGAATTGTTCATTGCATAGTTATAAAAATGTTCAATTGGCATAGTATTAGTTTCAAAGTCTGAATTATTTGTACATTCTCCTAATTGTAAAATTAGGACAAAATGTAACTTAAATGCATTTTATTATAACGAAACCTCTGTTACGGGTAAAGTGGCTGTTTGGATCAGGGATAGAGTACAATACGTTTTGATATGACGGGTAAACATTAAATCCCGCCCCCTCCAGATATCCAACCAATCACTTTGGGACGTTGACGGGCATGCAGTCGATGATCAGTGCCCTGTTTGCACTCCTCCAGCAGCCTCTTTTTGTCATTATGGTGGGACATTTGGATGGAGACCCTTACTGGGTGAGGCCACACACACACACACACACTTACGTAAATTGACTAAAACAAAGCATTTAGTAAAACTGTCTTCCTCAGACTAACTCTATTTTCCAATCAACAGATCAACCTGAGCCTACTCATTGCTTCATTGGCTGGATTCCTGTTGCCCGGATACCTGATCTATCACCGATGGAGCCTGATTAGAGAGAAGGCTATGCCTGAGAGGGAATCCATTAACCAATCAGAAAGAGAAACGTTACGGCAATTAGAAAAGTGTCATCCCAAAAACCATTCGAACGGACATCTCACTAATGAAGCTTAAGAATTTCGACCAAATCATCTGTCAAATATCATAACCCTTATTAATCATGAAATATATTTTTTAATTACGTGTGCAAATTCAACTCCTGTGGGACGGATCAGGCCCTGAAGCCTGTTTAACCCAACCTGTGGGTAGTTTCAGATTATTAAGTCTTTTTTTACATTTATTTAGAAGAAAAAAATAATTGACATAGATTAATGTCAGCCCCAAAACTGCTTATTTAATCATAATTTGGTATGTAACACCAAAATACAACACTAATAGCAAAAAAATCCAGCTGCCGAAGAAATCTTAAAATATACAAATGAATACTGCTCTGTAAAAAATTAAGAGACCACTGCACTTTTTTATTTCCCAAAAAGTTGAAAAAGAACATATTGAATGAGGAACAGAAGGGTTAAATTTAAGAGAACGCAGCAAATTCAGCACGTTGCTTTGCTTCCTAACTGCTTTATGGAAAGAACAGAGAAATGTGCAGTGGTCTAGTAATGCTTTCTAGATGTGTATGTAGTTTTGTTCAACACAATTTCACAGCAACATGCGATATAGACATACAGTACATTGAGATCTAACTCTTCAGTAACTAGTTGATAATGTGTACTCAGACCAAAAACTACAGGAAGGTATAGGGCACCATTTCTTGGTCAAGTCTTCAGCTGTGTTGGAATTGGCATCTCATTTCAAGAACACCACCTTTGACCAGAGCCTGATAGGGTTCTTCAGGTTTATTCAGACTTTGATGGCCCATTGTTCTTTGCAGCATTTGATCTTTAGGGTACGTGTTCCAAATGGCATCCTCTTTCTTAGGAAATTAGATGCACGCTAGGTTTTCCAAAATTGTAATTTCTAACAACATTCACCATAGTTATCATGGCCTTTTGTTTGTCACAACACTGATTTAGATTTTGCTTGAAGACAAACATGTTAAACTTTGTGCACTTTATGAAATTGGAACGTGAAATATCTCACTACAGTAGGTTATTGTATATGGAAATGCCCTGCTCTAACATGCTCCAAAAACTAAAACAAATCAACCAACCAACAGTATAGTACAAATAAAACATAATTTACAGTAAATAGAACTGTATACAGGCAAATGAAACAATATTTACTGTCAACAGCACAGCTAAATTGAACAATATTTAGGCTAAAGTTAACAGCACTGTAAAGAAACTATTTAGAGTTCACGGCACGGTAAAATTAAACAGTACAATCAAGTAATGTATGAGGTAAAATAGATGCACCTGAACCCCAGTATTACCATTTCAATGACAACACTAGAGGCACCACAGTGGAGCAGGGCTTCATAACATCAACACTAGAAGCACCACAGTGGAGCGGGGCTTCATGACAACAACACTAGAAGCACCACAGTGGAGCGGGGCTTCATGACAACAACACTAGAAGCACCACAGTGGAGCGGGGCTTCATGACAACAACACTAGAAGCACCACAGTGGAGCGGGGCTTCATGACAGCAACACTAGAAGCACCACAGTGGAGCAGGGCTTCATGACAACAACACTAGAAGCACCACAGTGGAGCAGGGCTTCATGACAGCAACACTAGAAGCACCACAGTGGAGCGGGGCTTCATGACAACAACACTAGAAGCACCCCAGTGCAGCAAGGCATTGTGACAACAACACTAGAAGCACCACAGTGGAGCGGGGCTTCATGACAACAACACTAGAAGCACCACATTGGAGCAAGGCATTGTGACAACAACACTAGAAGCACCACTGTAGAGCAGGGTTTCATGACAACTAAACTAGAAGCACCATATTGGAGCAGGGCATCATGACAACAACAGAAGAAGCACCATATTGGAGCAGGGCTTTATATCACAATTGCATCATGGCTGCTAAAATTACAGTCAGTAGGCTATTTATTTAGTGTCTGTCACAAATGACACCCTAGTCCCTAAATAGTGCACAAATTTTGACCAGGGTCATAGGGCAAAGGGTGACATTTGTGATGGAGGCTTAGTGTGTATATGACGTAGGAGCGCTTAGATGATACTGTTATGTGTAATGGATCTATTAATGAATCAAATGAGTCACAGAATATAAACGTGTGCTTTTTGTAAGTCCCTAGGAAGCAAGTGCCTTTGTACCCATGTTAGTGCTGGAATTGCACCATGAGAATGTAAAACTGTCAGTTATGAAACATTTACTAGTAGGTTTCTAATCGTTTTAAAACTTGAGAATTGCTGGCTATTTATTGAATTAAGGTAAGCAGGAGAACATATGCTTTATGACATTTAGTTTTACTGACTATGCCTCAGGTTTGTATTTTACTTCATAATAAATAAGATTAGCTACATGGTTTAAAAGGGGCCCTGGTTGTAGATCAGCACTATACGCCCAGTCATTGGGGCAACTTCCACTTAAAGGGTCCTATGTACATTTTAGTCCTTTAGCAGTCTTTTCCATGGAGACTAACAGAAGAAATTAGGTTAAGTGCCTTTCTCAAGGGTTCAGCTAATTATATTTTATATTATCAGCTGGAAGAACTGTAACTGCAAACTATCTGCCTGCCTTTGTGTGAAAAGAAATATTAATTTCTATCACCATCTTCACACCAATGATCATGTTATTACATGGACAAGGAAAAGACAATGTAAGATTATCCAAAACAGTGTGTTGTAAATAGGATTTTAATTGAAAAAACTGTCATATTTAAAGGAAAAGAACAAACATTGGTTTATTTTTGTGACGTGCTTCTTTTTGTGAAGTAATAAATTAAAAGAATTCAACTTGTGAGCCAGCAATTCTGAGTTTCAGTCTTTTTAAAGTCATGTTGAGAGGATTTATTAAACACCTACTGTGTCCTGATTTATTAATTCATTGTTAAGGTTTCCCACAAATTTGGTCAAATAACATATTCCAAATATACCCCAAGTAATGGGGTAACATTACAATCAAAGTTAGTCCCATTAACATTACAATCAAAGTTAGTCCCTGGATCTTTCAAACTGGCAGTAGTAATTCCCCATTTGGTCAAAATGTAACCCAGATGATTTTAAGAATTATTGAACTGAACTGAAATGTCAGTTGTGCAATAGATGCAGCAGAATGACTATGTACATAATATTTTCAAAATGTTTTACAATAGTGCAGCGAAAAAAATATATATGATTTTGTGTCTTGCTTGTTAATATAATGTGTAGTACCTAGTACCAAGACATCTGATTAAAAGTATCTGTTTTTTTTTATGTACCTATTTTTTATGAAAGCCTGTTGTTACAGAATACAACCTTTAAGAACAATAATGGAGGAGAACAATATACTTGGGTTTGGTTAAAATGGTAATATATTTACTTTGGATCGGAATTCTTTAGAATTTTCAGATTTTCAAATGTCATTAATATAATCGTTAATGTGCATCCAGCTAACTACGAATGGCATAACAAAACATCATAATCATGCCATAACATGCACTAGAGTTCAGAAATCAAGATCTACCGTGGAAAATTCAAGCTCTATCGTACAAAATTATCTCTGTATTGAAACATATTTTGACCCGCCTCCCAAACAAAGCAAAGGGGTCTGGAAAGGCGTTTGGACTTCCTGTTTCCTTAGCTCTGCTGAACAATTGAACCAATCATTTTTCTCTATAGCAGAACTGGCCAATAACCATTATCCCCCGTATGAGGCGGGACCATTTCCAACTATTTGTCCGCAGTGACCTCGTCAGTTAGCATCCCTTTAATTTGCAGGTTACACGTTGGCCGACTGGAAACTCACACAGAGGGTCTCTGCAATCTATCTTGTGCACCAGCCTGCCTCATTGCCTCGGCTGTTTTTGTTGCTAAATTAGAAAATGGCGTTGCTAACACCTCTTTTAGCTTTCCTCTACCACTTGCCGCAGGTGTACAAGTGGCTGCTGAAGCCGTACTATGTCGCGTCTCTGTTCATGTCAATAGCGTTTCTCATGATTCGCAAGACCCCAGGCATCTGCGAACATCTTTCGACGCAACGAGAGGATGGCAACCCTTGTGATTTTGACTGGGTCAGTATTGGATATGGTGAAGATTGGGATACAAAAAAAATTGAATTTTCTTGGAAAGAATGTAAACGATTAGGCCAGCAATGGGGAGGTTTGGTTGGCTTGCCACAGCTAGTAAGTGTTTACGGCGTTAAGCTAGTATTTAACGGAAGATGATGATTTAAACTGTATGGTCAAGCTACCTACCTAGCTAGTTACAACTAATAGACTGTTTGAAATTCTGTTGGTTGGTGGTGGCTGGCCTGCAGCGGCCTGTGTTTGGCATTTGATGAGACAAATAAACGTAACCCCCCCCCCCCCAAAAAAAAAAGATCGTAAGTTATAGGCAGGTAACGACAGATTGGCCAAATCGAGGAAATGGTTTCACTACAGAGTTAACTTAGAATCATGGAATGCACCTGTCAATTAAACAATCCAGTGCAGTGGTTTATACCGTGGCCTTGTTTTTGAATCGATCTGAAAGTGCCACTGTCATCAGTACATGCAGCAAAACCGCTCTTCAAGTACAGGACACTGGGAGTACAGGAAATGAATAGTCAATTGAAGCCCTTGAAATAATTTGTTGTTTAGCTTACTAATGTATTACAACACTGTGTATTGTTTATGCAATTTTCATTTTTGTCCACAGAGAGAAGTGGAGATTCTTATGTTCCTCAGTGCCATAGTCATGATGAAAAACCGGAGAGCGAGTGAGTATCAACCCTGAGCCAGTAACATGTTATTATTCAACACCTAAATGTATGGGACTGAGTGTGAGGATCATGCTCAGACTTTTCTTTTGTGTCTGCTGGGTTAGGTTATATAGGCAGACATACAGTCAGTTAGATAATTCCTTGGCAATATGCATGAATCACCCGTACCACATTCGCTTACTCTTTTTTAATCTAAATTGTAGTCACCTCCCCTCTTGCTACATTCCTGTGTTTTTCCTCTTTCTCCAATCCTACAATGCTAAAGTCAAAGGTTAATAATTTACAGAGTGGTAACCACCAGTGTTTAGACATTGGAAAGCTGCCCCCCCACCCACAGTTACAGCTAGCTGGGGTCTCCTTTCGGTAGTCAGGTGTGTTTGCTTAACATGACTTGCAACCCATGGGCACCATTGAGGTCTCAGGAGCTCATGCATTCTTTGCAAAAGTTCACTTTTTTACGTTACCATGGATAACATTGAACTTCTCTAAAAGGCATATCATTTGGTATAAAGCCAGAGGTTTTTGTTTGTACTAAGACAACTACTCTGTGTTCATTCTGTTTTTGCAGGTGTTCAGTTACGGCCATTTTGTTGCCCACAAATTCCCGACTGAATGATAATAGGAGTGTATAGTTAGAGTTGCTAACCAACAGTTAACTCACGGGATGAGATTCCGGGGTGTTGTGTTGTCTGTTAACAGTGGTATTTACCTCATAACAGTAATCACTTCATTTGTCGTTTGGCAGGTAGCCTAGTGGGTACGGCTGTTTGGCTAATAACTGCAAGGTAGCTAGATTGAACCTCAAGGTGGATGAAATCTGTAGGGCCTTGACTGCAATGTTCCTCTGTCACAGTGTCAAATAGTTTAGGCCAGTTTTGTTGCATCACCCCTTTACTTGTGGTTTAATAAACAAAAAAAATCTTTGTTGCTAATTGTTTCTGTTCTCCAATATGTCTGATGGTATCCTCCCAAGCAGTGTGGTTTTCTCAGTCATTTTAGAGAGTGGCAGTCTGATTAACCCTTGCATTTTCACCCACCTCCCCCCCAGTAACGGTGGAACAGCACGTGGGGAACATCATTCTGTTCAGTAAGGTGGCCAACGTCATCCTTTTCTTCAGATTAGACATCCGCATGGGCCTGCTCTACCTCACCCTCTGCATCGGTTAGTACACACACACGCACGCACGCACACACACAAAACCAGTATAAATCTGTAACCAGATTATCCTAATTGGACGTTTGTGTTTTTCAGTCTTCCTGATGACCTGTAAGCCTCCGCTCTACATGGGCCCAGAGTACATCAAGTACTTTAATGACAAGACCATAGATGTGAGTACAACCCATTACAACACTAGTTTGCTTTTCACATCACTTTTTGTTATGGAAAAAAATCAGAATGTTTTTTTAAATCAAAGGCTGACTTGTGACCCGTTATCAGGACGAATTGGAGAGGGACAACAGGGTGACGTGGATCGTCGAGTTCTTCGCTAACTGGTCCCCAGAGTGTCAGTCCTTCGCTGCGGTCTATGCAGACCTTTCCCTCAAGTAAGTATCCTTGAATTCAGCCGACTCCAAGGTCATCCGAGAACTGAATGCCAAGAACTATCCTTTTTAACAAAAACAAAGAACCATGCGATATATGGCTGGAACAGGGTTGTCTCCCTCACCAAGTTGACAGCTTTTTGCGAATTGGTGGGCCCACTATACTCCATCTGTCAATTGACTATAAACGTCAGAAGCCTCCATGAATGACACGATTAGTCTTTAATGTCACGCTTTCTGGATTGTTTAAAACAGTCCATCCTTTTAAATCCATGTCGATTTGTGATGTGACTAAGGTGATCGTTTGTTAAAATGTAGCTTCTCTCACGGTTACAGGTATAACTGTGCTGGCCTTAAGTTTGGGAAGGTGGATGTCGGACGGTATGGAGATGTTTCGAAGAAGTAAGCCGTTTAAGGAATTGTCTCTTGTAGCCTCTCTCTCTATAGATGAAATGTAAATGCATTGGGCTATGTTTCTGATTTCCCATCTCTGATATTAAACCATTATCTCTGTCCCTCGCTTTCTTTACCCCCACCCTCCGTCCATCCCTTTTCTTCAGGTACAAGGTGAGTACGTCTCCGCTGTCCAAGCAGCTTCCCTCTTTGGTGCTTTTCCAGGGGGGCAAAGAGGTGATGAGGCGCCCCCAGGTGGATAAGAAGTTCCGTGCCGTGTCTTGGAGCTTCACTGAGGTCAGTGGGTGCAGAGCAGAATGTGCACACACGGCTGTCACATTGGTGAAAGGTTTATGCTAAATGCTGTGTCTTATTTAACCGCTGCACCTCTGGCTCACTCAACAGGAAAACATCATCAGAGAGTTCAACCTGAACGAGCTCTATCAGAAGTCCAAGAAACTCAATAAGACCAAGGGAGACAGGAGCGACAAGATCAACGAATCACAGTTCCCAACCGTGCCTGAAGAGGAGGAGCCTGAGACAGATACCAAAGAGGAGACAGAGACCAAGAAGGACAAATAGGATCGTGGGGAGGAGAGGCCTCAGGAGAAAACTGACATCACAATGGGACTGGGCTGTATTACGCTGATCATGAAAGGGCGAGTGATGTTCAGTGAGGGTTTTACCGTGGGAACAAACAACATACATGATTCCTTTTTTGGTTTGGTATGCAAAATCATTTTTGATCGGCTATTATTATGATTGTCTTTAATATCTTAATATACACTAACATAATCTAAACTTTACAGAGACTTTGCGTTTCTCTGTCAACGACAGTGTTTTGTATTTGTGGATCTGTCCAGTAATTCCCCGGAGGATTTCCATGCTTACCATTGAATGCATTCCAATTGACACCCTATTGCCCAAGGAGTGCACTACTTTTTATCCAAGTGTTAAGTGTTCTGGTCAAAAGTAGTGCTCTGTGTCAGATGAAGACAGCTTGCTGACTATTGCAGAGGATCAAAACGACAAGGCATGTGCTGACTGACAGATCTACAGGGTCCATAAGTGTAGACATAGAAAAGTTAGGGCCTAACCATAAATATTGGTAGAGGCTACTAAATGCAAAAGGCACTTTAAGGATGCTATCTCTATCATTCTCTGTGTGTGCATGTAGATATCCAAGGTGGCCTGTGTCCAAATTGGATGTTAAGAGATTTTTCCATTGAGCGCCATTTCATTATCCATACCACTGCTGTTCTATGATTTCATACTAATGGCGGTCAGCGAACACTGAGTTACTGGAGGATAGTTTACTTTGTTTTCAATTCATGATGATTCTGTAGGGAAAGATGAAGACAGGATTGGAGAGTAAAGTGTTCCGCTTTGAACTAACACTCTGGGAACAGCTATTTCATTGAACTCCCAAAAAATAACTATATCAGAGGTGGAGTTCTGAATGATCAATGTCTACGGTGTGTTCGCATGTGTCTTTGTCTCACACCCTTCCATTCCCTGACTGAATGCGTTGAATGACCATCCAACACTCCCATTTCAGGGCTGGTTTTGTCTGTCAACACTGTGACGTCTTAATCCTGATGTTATTTAAAACCAGTTTTATTATTATTTTGTAAACTGTTGACATTAATAGATTTTTACTTGCCATGTTTTTTTCACTGGTGGAAAGTAGAGTTAATATAAACATTATACATTTTACTACAAGTTTTGACATTCCATAGGTTTCTTTAGGATCCTCCTGTCTGTCTCAACGTCCCTTTAGGGACGTGTTGATTCATTGTGTGCGCGCACTCCTAGGAGTTAACGGTTGAGCCTACCTGCTGCTTGAGGTCAAACCATGTGGGGTGTCTGACATGTCCGTTTTTGTTTCATGCAATAAACATTTGCACATGAATACATGTCCATTGTCTAATTTGCACTAATTGGTGCTAATTCTTGTACCATTCTTTTATCAACCCCCCTAAAAATGGCGATCAAAAAACAATATTAACACAGTGTTCTTATGCAAAATTGTGAGTGAACCCACTGCCTTGGCTGAGAAGCAACCCCACAAATGAATGGTATCAGGATGCTTTACTGTTGGCATGACACAGGACTGATGGTAGCGCACACCTTTTCTTTTCTGGACAAGTGTTTTACCGGATGCCACAAACAATCTGAAAGGGGATTTATCAGAGAAAATGACTTTACCCCCCCGTCCTCAGCAGTCCAATCCCTGTACCTTTTGCAGAATATCAGTCTGTCCCTGATGTATTTCCTGGAGAGAAGTGGTTTCTTTGCTGCCATTCTTGACTCCTGGCCATCCTCCAAAAGTATTTGCCTCACTGCGTGTGCAGATGCACTCACACCTGCCTGCTGCCATTCCTGAGCAAGCTGCACTGGTGGTGCCCAGATCCCACAGCTGAATATACTTTAGGAGACAGACCTGCTCTTGTGGCAGGGCTGAAATGCAGTGGAAATGTTTTTGGGGGGATTAAGTTCATTTTAATGGCAAAGAGGGACTTTGCAATTAACTGCATTTCATTTGATTTGATCTTCAATGACATTAAGTATCAGCAAATTGCCATCATAAAAACTGAGGCAGCAGACTTTGTGAAAATTTTATTTTGTCATTCTCAAAGCTTGTCATGTTTTATTCTAAAAGCTTGACCGATGTTGGAACCTAGAAGTGTGCTATAGCATTGATCATGTTTAGAATTTTCAACCAGGCATGTGGGTGATAGATCCTGTGTCATGAATCATTCACATACATCAAAAGTAAATCCTTTAAAACATGCATGACTTTCTGAGTAATGAGGATTCTAACTTCCTGAATCTAGAAATGTCAGTGGAGAAATCCCAGAAACAAGTAAAGCCCAAATGTTGCCAGGGCCATGCAGAAGATAGATTATACAATCATGGGAAAAAATAAGGACACACTATTAAATACTTGAAAAGAAGAAATATGGACATATCAATATTTTATCTTCTTTCAAACAATATCTATAGATAAAGGTGATGTAATTGAAACAAAACAATGACATTTTAAACATGATATTTTTTAAAGTAAATGTCATACATTTATTTAACAAAAGATTTACGAAGACGGCATTTCCTACTGAGGAAAAAGTGGTATTTCCCACTTGTGGCTAAAATACCCTCAATAAGACGTTTCCTATAACTGTTTAACAGTCTCTGACATTGATTGTGACACTTTTTCCCCTCTCCTCCATTTTTTTTTTTTTGAGCCAACGTGACAAAACAGAATGAAGACCTAGTAAAATGCTGAACATTAAGAGTTATACATTTGGAATACAATACATGTTTGCGATACGTATCCAGCATTGACTATTAAACGTCGAAAATCAAACCCCGAAACAAGCAAAATGACTTGGAAAAAAGATTCGAGATTCAAAGATCCTAAATCAGTAGAATGAACCGAACTTCCAATCACTATTCGGTAGTACCCAGTAGTACTCAATCAACAAATCAATAAATTAAAAAAAAACGCAATCTGCTAGAAAAAGTCACGTTATACTTAATCCTATCAAGAATTAAAGGGGCATTTCACCATTACACAACTACCTCTTGCGCTAATTACTATTATTAGCAATAATACATGTGTAATGAAAAGAAAATCTCATCAAAATGTTGACTGAGTGCATTTAACATTTCTGCCCGTAGAATCGACCCCCCTAAAAATGGCGAGCAAAGAACACCAATCACGTAAAAACTGTTTTAAAACCATAGTGAATAGTGTCTGTAGCAATTACGCCAAATCAGAAACATGCAATTTCACCTTTCCTTTGCTTGGTGGCACTGCAAGTAACGCACCCACTCGTAACAGAGTATCTCACTGGTAAACACCACACTTGCGTTTACCTTGCTAATATTAGAACAATTTCCATTGACAGTGTCATTTTGACAAAACAATTCTCCATTTGCGGTCGAAATAATGACGGCTCTCAACTTTCCACTAAATAAGGTCGTTTAAAGTAACCCTGTTCAAAAAAGTGGCATGGTCCTGTAGATTGCTAGTAACATATCTCAATAAAGTTAGCAATTTCTGAAAAGACAACGTTATACGTTCGCTTTGTATTACATTAACCTGTAGAAATAGGTAAGACCCGTTCTCAACTTTCTAGTAAATCTAGTTGTTACATGCAGGGTGCCACCGTTTGTTGTACAAAATGTTAGTTAATTGGAATGTAATTGGAATGTAATTTAATTGGAATTTCAATAAGCACATTTTTTATAATTGGCCTTTATAACGACAGTAACTAGCCAATGTAAAGAGTTTGATATTCAATTTACAGTAGATTACTAACCACGTTAAAATATATTGCCAATAGTTTGAATCCTAACCTAGACAAAATAAGCAATAGCCTATGCATTCAGTTTGTTTAGCATGAAACATGGCACAAATCACTAGACTTAACTTACCGATTTGACGCTTGGTTCCTGCTAAACTGTTCTGGTCAAAATGCGATGAGTAAACACATTATTCACTCTGTATGTGAACGCATTTCAGAAGAAAACGGAATACTACTCCTATTCAAAATTGTATGGTTCAATGTCACGATTTAAAATCACTTCCAAAAATTACTGCTTCAAATAATGACAACCGCAGTGAAGTTTTAAAATATCCGCGGGAAAAGGGGGTGGGACTATGGCAGAGTAGGAAGTAATTTTGAATAAACAGAAACGTTTACCTCTTGTACATTTGTCAATATATCTGTTAAAAGGAACATCTCTGAAAGACATCACATGGCTATATCAATCAAGGATAATCGCGACTACATATAACATGTACTTGTAGCGCGACCATTACAAACCATAACAAATCATGGCTACATCATTTTTTCAGATCTCGCGCGCCCTTTAATCAAGAGTTACGTACTTGTGTGGCCTTTTGACAGGCAAAAAAACATATTCACCCCTCCTGGCCAATTGTGTGAAACAAATCACATCTGCCCTAAACATCTTCCAGGCGTGATAGACACCATCTAAGGTACTCTTTTCTGAGGAAGTGCTTGCTAATTTTGTTATGCAATGTCAAACATCACCAAACTCAAACTTACCTACAATGATGACAAAGTGCTTTTTGTTTGTTGTTTTAAAGAGTTTATTACCAATACTCAAACTCACACACATACACTCACCCACACACACAGAGCTATACAGTACATATCCATTTTCAATTGAAAACACCCAAGTCCCTTGTCATCTAAACTTTATCTGCAGGAACATTGGTTGGTCCTGATGGCATTTAAACATATTTGTTCTCTCATTGGGAGACATGCTTTTTTTTTGTCATTGCCCATTTCAGTTGACTCTAGCTTCTGACTGAACAAAGTCAGTAAAACAATTCCCTGTAAACTGTCCTTAAATCTTACAAGAAAGGAGCATTGAACGTAAACATTAAATACAAGGCTAACTGGATTTTTTTTCTCCAGTTGTTTATCCTACAGGTTAAGTCATCAACGTGGAGTAGTCTGGATTAGTTGCACCCAAGCAGAGGACCTCCCTAATTTTCCAACAGGTCGGCTAGTAGGAGGCAACCAAATATGCCAATATACTGATGAACAAAACAAAACACTGGCTGTGTTCGACATACGAATTCCCTTTAGGCCACTGCTCAAAGCAGTGACTGTTAGAGATATCTTCACATAACGTCCCATCACGGTGTTAGCTAGCACATGGGCAGTGCCATTGAGGCAATCTCCATTTTAAAGTAGTACATTTTCTTCTAGATGTTTGCAAACTATAAAGATGCATACTACTACTACTACCTAGGAAAAACTATTAAAAAATTGTTTTGAGCCAGGGACTGAAAAATCACTAGGAACTGACTGGCCAAAACATTTGAAACTTCTCTTTTATTCAACATCAAGTCTTTTTTTGATACCTTATACCCAAATCATGTTTTTTTATGAATGTAAATAATATAGCCTGTCAAGAAATGTAATTTAGATTTTAAAACATCTGGGCTCCGTAAACAATTGCAATAATTTGAATTTATTAACATTGGGTAAAGTCAATGTCAAATGATAGAATTTCAATGACATTCGAAAAGTACTTGGAGGTTTGTGAAATCGTCAGTCAACCAATTCATATTAAATGTAAAAAAGTGTGATTTTGGCCAGTCCCTTTTAATGTCTCTAAAGCGGGTTGTAGGCTTAGCAAGGAAGGAAATACAAGTATTCCTGATAGTCCTAGCTTTAACAATTCGAAATTTGCACTTTGCCAACTGCTACACAAGGAGGTCACTTGCAAAATCACAATTAAATGAATTAAGCAGCACTGCAATCAGTAGGACTTTTATGAACTCGTCCACAGATCTGGATTTGACTATGTTTGCGGATTTAATTTCACCATTTATGAACCAGATGAAATCATGAGACCCTTATTTAACCCTATAGTAAAAATCGCCCAGTTAACTATTTAAAGTGGTGAAAGTTCTTAATGGTTTTGTCCATGCTGAAACTGCCTTCTGGCTATCAAGTAGGGCTGCACGATTAATTGAATTATAATTGAAACTGATTGCATATGTACAATATTCAAATCGCCAACGTACGCGTATTCCAAAAGAAATTTACGAACTTCAGGCAAGCCTACCCGCATTCATCGTCCGTAATAAATGTTCTTGCGGGTGCTGTAAGTATTTCGTAGACTGCTTTAACACCCGAACAAATTTTCTTCGCATACTTGTTTATTTTGTTGGTTTAAATTCACACCGCAATTGCTATTGAAGGCGTATGTTTTAAGATAGCGAGTGGCTCCAAGATGTCTTACAAACAACAGCATGGCTAAAATCGGCAATACTTAAGCCAAATGGTAAACAATATCTCAAGGGTTGAGAAAATGTGCCTAGCCATCTATGGCAACGGTAGAAACATAGCAAACGCCATTGCCGTAAATTAAGATACCTTTGTTTTGACACCGGCTGCTCCTTCAAACCGGTAATAGGTGTTAAATGGTTCAAAAGCCTGTGACTGTTTTATTCCATGTAATAGTACATTATGTATACTATGATTTATTTGACCAATATTAAGTGATATTATCTACACCCATGTTTGAAAATAGCAAATCAATATTTGTCAAATAAATCGCGGGTCCATACTTGATCCAAATCGTGCAGTCCTACAATAAAGACACCTCTGTCATTCCGTATGGGTCCAAAATAGTGCAGAATATCATTACTAGGATACCATTTAAGACCCAGATCACAAGTCACACAAGTAAACAATCAGAAAGTACAACAGGATATTTTTGGAACTTTGCCTCAACAAAAAATCAAGTGGTTATAATATGTCGAAGGACATTGGTTTTCATTAGCTAATCCATATAAATTGTACAGCCCTTTAATCTGGCTGAAGACTGACACTCAGCATCTGATTGGCTAGTAAAGCCATCAATCAAGATTAGCCGTGTGTTTGATTTGTTTTGGTCTGGTTACAATTATGCAAATCGAAACCAGAAAACCCATCAGTACATACAAAAATGTTCGTTCGTATCAACAGTTGTATTTATATATACACATTCATATAAAATAACATTTAGAAATTAAATACATAAGATAAAAAACAATTTGTCTCCTTTATTTTCAAGACCATTGCTTGAAGTTCTGTTTAAAAAAAACAAAAAAGCTCCATCTTTAAAGAATAGACCCAACAGGCCAGCCAACCCTTGTCTCTGACCCTTCGGTTTACTACAGTTTCAGCATCTCCTTTTCCGATTGGTCAACATACAATGTCAGCCAAGTCCATAGCATAGCCAATAACAGTGGTCAATAGTGGCCGGATCATGCCACACAGTCCCCTCGAAATGCCACTAATTGCAGAAAATCACCATAAATTCCAAACCATATAACTCTGTACAAATAATGAATCATTTACACATTTATGAATGAAATCAAAATTCTCTTCTTTCCTTTACATGTTGATATTCTTGTTTTATCTGATACATCCAGTCAAAACTGTCAGTAAATGTTTCAGAGTACATTTTGCTCATCCATTGGTCACTTGTCACCCTGAAGGTACATGATTGGCTTTGCTTTTGGCATTGCCCAGAGCCCAACATTGTCATGGTGCAATGTGTTCTTGATTGCGATTAGTTAAATCCACTTCCTCCACATAAGTTCTGTCCTCCTTTGACTAGAAGTCTGAATGAAACAGGAAGTCCCTTGCAATAGCAGAGGAAGACCAGCAACAAAAACAAGAAATCTACTTTTATTCTGGATAATCCACATTTAAAAACATCTTCATTAAAGCATCATCTTTCCTCTCTTAGAAGCTTACGAGAGGCATGAATACCTGTCCATCTCCAACCCCCCCACCTCAGCACCAACGGTCAGACCCGGTTGTCTGTCAAACTCAGACTGAGATCTCGTAAGTAGTCCCGCCGACGCCAGTCACCTTCTTCACCCCACCCCCCGGCTTGTGGGTGGGGCTCTGGGTGTTGCCAGAGCTGGTATAGGCCTGTCCGGGACGAGCGGACAGGTTCATTGGGTGACAGGGAGAGGAGGGGGTGGAGCCCGAGGAGGAGGTGGAGGATTTGGGCTGCCCATTCGTCCGGCTGAACGACTTCATCTGGATCTCGTCCCTGGATAGGGGAAAGAGTAGGATTACTTGACAAGTAATACATAATTCGCTAGGTAGCGTGCTACTTACGACCCAAATGGCTTTGACATGCAGAAGGAAGGATGTCATTAAGGATGCACTGTGATTCAATAGATGAATCCACATCATGCAGGTTTGGACCTCAACATGACTCCACTCTGATTCTATAGGCAGAGGGATGTTCATCCAGGGGGATGGATGCACACAAAGGACCACCTGACAAGCTAAAACAAATCCACAACGACACTATGAAATGGAGGGCAGAATTCCTCTGTTTAAATAATGGATCATAAAAAACATTCATTTCGTTTTTTGCCCCCCAAATGAAAACCAATTCCCTTTAAAGCATGCTAATTTATACCAGAGCATTGAGGAAGCCGTTATGGACACTGGTCAAAAGACACTGGTCATTTGGGAAATGTCCGTAACGTATTGGGACACAATGAAAGAGCACCATGATCTCGGAGCAAAAAAGTAGGTAAAATACGTTTGCATTCAATTTAAAGTTCAGAAAGACAGGGCTGTATTCATTCCACCCAAATAAATATTTCTTTTCGTTAACCGCTTGGTCAGACAGAGATCCTATTGGACGAATGTCAGGTAACTCCAAATAAAACAGACGACAACTGAACAGTTTGGCAAAATGAACGCAGCCCCGGTGGGGGAATGAGGAGACACAGACAACGGCCACGGCAAAGACATTTAAAAGAAAAAGCGCGAGGTGCAATACAGAGCCAGACGACAGAAGCAGCGACGAGAGGACTCTACACACAGGCAGGTGGGGGGAATAAAACAGGAAATGGAACTCACAGGAGCCTGGGAAGAGGAAGGAGGAGGAGAGAAGGAGGCAGCAGGCTGCAGTCAGTCAGTAAAGAGCAGAGCGGAGCCGTTACTCACTTTGGTGCCAGGATGCCCCCTCCTCCGCCCCCCACCCCTCCCCCGCCTCCCCCCGCCGAGGCCGACGCCTTGCGCACCATCCGGTACTGCATCTCGGCCGCCGCCGCCGAGGAGTAGGACAGCGACTTGCCCAGCGGCGGGGGGTGGGGGGAGCGCGGCGGGTGCGTGGACGGGCCCGCCGGGGGGGCGTCCGTGGAGCGGGTGCGGTACGGGTAGTGGTGGGGGACCGCCGAGTCAGACAGGAGTGGGGGGCGGGAGAAGCGCGGGGGCCTGGAGCTGGAATGGCCACCGCCGTGGTGGCGGTGGTGATGATGATGGTGGTGGTGGTGGGGCGCCGAGGAGGAGGGCGGGGGCTGAGAGTGGTGGGGGTCCTGGAGGAGGCGCTCCCTCTCGGGGAGAGGTGGCGGCGGCGAGGAGGCGGCGCGGAGGTAGTGGGCGCGGTGCGGGGACGACAGCAGGGAGACGGAGGAGGCGGACGGCTGGTGGAGCTCCACATCCCGCTGCTGGCTGAGCTGGGCCGACAGGTATGGCGAGGAGTAGCCCAGGACGGGGGGGCCCGGGGCGGCCGACTCGAAGTCGGGGCTCTCTGAGGGCGTGAGCTGGCTGTCGTAGGAGAGGCTCCCGTTGCGAGGGGGCGTCGTTGTCTGGTTGGCCAGGCTCTTATAACTAGCAGAGGTCGTCGCCTCGGAAACGGGCGCCGCGTTGTGGCCCGACCCAGAACGCGCGCTGGACGACCGGGAAGCCCCCCCCGCGCCGGGGGACAGAACCGTGGGGTCGGAGAAGGAAGGGTAAGAGCGCCCTCCTAGTGAGTAGCCGGGAATGCCGCCTCCTCCCGAACCTGGCGGCCCGCCGACTGAGCCCGCCCCTCCGGGCCGCTCTCCGCCCAGTCCTGCGCTGCTCCTCTCCCCTGGGGCCTCTCTCCCGTCCAGGCTGGGCTCAGAACAGAAGCCAGGCTGCTGGCTGGACTGAAGCAAGGAGGACGACTCCTTTAGGCTGTCTCCACGACTTATCTGGTAGGGAGAGAGGAGAAAGAGAACGGAGCGGTGTCAAATGCGTTGCCGTCAAGGAATCCCACTCTGGAAAGGGAGGTCAACAGGGGGCTCTACGCTACTAGCGACGACAGGAAGAGGAGGGACATGAGGAAAGACAGGCGCCACTCATGGCCAGACTGACTGACTGCATTTAGGAGTGCTGTGGAAAGGTTGAGCTATTAAATGCTGGAATATTTTGTTGTTCTAGTGGCTTTGCTGCTCCTGCATTTATATTCTAGGTCGCCCAGATAAATACTAAGCTAATCCATCAGTGGAAAGCCATCATACACACACACATACACAGGCTGGAGCAACAATGTGCCCTCTGAAACAATAAGAGTTAATGGAACGGATTCATTTGTGGCCTGGTTAAACCTATAACACCACTGGAGTTAATAGAGCATTAAAAAAAAAAGCCTCTTCCAACCGGGTGGCTGCAACCCAAATGGCAACATATTGTGTCCACAGGCCACTACTTCGCTCCAGAGGAATACAGGCCAACATTAAAAGTGCACTACATAGAGGATAGTATGCCGTTTGGAACCGTTTTTGCTGCATTAATCGCAGAACCTTGTGCACTTTAACATTGACTGCTGCCTATAGTGTGGTATTTAGCATAACGCAAACCAGAGTTCATAATGGGAATTATGTGCTTGTCTTAGTTTTCATGACATTCCTTAAATTTTGGCATGACAAATAACGATGTTGCCTCGTCACACAACAGAAACAGGAGATTCCATGTGAAGGGAACACTTAAATCACATATCGGGTCTTGATGAATGTAATACATTATTCCAAATCTTTATTGTATATTGTGCAATTTGAAGAGAACAAAATGTATGTCCCTGAAGTTGAGTATTACTAGTGTTATACTGTGATGATTACATGTTGAGCCATGTAGTTCAGCGTCCGTTCAGCTCGACATGGGCTAGAGGCAACAACAATGCCAGAAATATCTTGCTACATGAAACCAAAGTCCCGTTACAATCATTTGTTATTACAATATCAAAATGAACAAAACGTCAAGATATCATTTCGGTAAATATCAGAAAACTGGCCAGGGGTCTACATACATTCGCAAGGCGATCTATATATAAACACTTTATATGGGTCCTTGTTTAAGAAGATTCTACAGAAGGGTGGGAAAAAGCTACAGGCTAAGAGACAACAACACTAGGATGAAATTTTGCTAGATAAAGACACACTGAAAGGAAATGAGAGGAAACAAAATAGCCCAACATTCACTTACTGATAGTGATCGACTGAAAGCCACTGAGTAACCAAATTTAAAAGGAAAAGAAACAGGAAAAACAGATGCATTAACAGATGGTAACAAATCAAAAGATTAAAGACAAACAACAAATGAGGTAGCCGGGTGGAACAGCATATGAACCTGTTTGACATGGACCGATCGGTGGTGAGAAGGATTGTGAACCCTTTGCCTTTGTATTTTAACATACTTTAGACCTAATGTGATTCGATTTTCATATACTGTAACAAGAAGCAATAGATGAAGTAAATCTTGTTAAACAAAATCAATTTGACTTATTTATTGAGCAAATTGTTATAAAAATGTTTGGGTGAAGTATGTGAACCTATAGATTGATCAAATGTATTATCAACCATTTAGCTTTTCAAAATACTATTAACTTATTCCAGATTCTATTTGCCGAACAATCTTAAAACCGGACAAAGGAAATGCCATAAGATCATACTAACCAAACTGAGGTGCTACGAGTAAGAAATAAAACAGACGCAAAATAAATGCACATGCATCCAAAATGTTTTTGAGAACACAGAAACCAATACAATACATACTTTTCCCAACAGAAATTCTATGTTAATTCAATTAGCTTAATAATTAACTAAAATAAATATGTTTTCTGTTGTTTAATTAAGTTAACTTCATTATTAGGACTTGAATATCTGAAATGATGGTCATTCATCAGGTTCGGGTAGCCGGTTGTGTGTAAACACATTACCTGGTTGGCATAGGCGTGGGTGAGGGCGGTATGGTTCTTTCCTGGGCTGCTATAGGTTGGCCTGTACTTGTACATCGTGGGAGTGGGTGGAGCTTTGTTCAGAAGACTACTCTCTACAGAAAAAGAGTTAAATACATAAACCCAGATATACAGTACCTGAATGTGTCTGATAGGAAACACTCATTTGCTATGGTGAACTGCAATGCAGGCAACAGTGTATGAACACGTGTTCAATGGAAGGGTTTAAGTGTGTGCGCTTGTACCCTCAGTGTGTGGTCCCTGGGGGCCTCTGGAGAGTCCGGGGTACCTCAGCTCCGGTTTTGGGGGAGGAGGGGGCTCGGCGTCACATGACTGACTCTCCATCATCTCCAGACTACTCTTAGACTGAGAGAAAGAAAAATGAAATATTTATTGGGTGTATTAGCCGAAGTTTGTACCCGGAGGTGTTAGCTAGCGTTGGTGTGAGCGAGTGCCTCAGTCTCCCGATCCACCGTACCCGGTGTAGGTCTCCCTGGATGCCGTTGTCGAGGACCTTGGCGGCCAGCTGGGCGTCGGTGAGCTGCGGCCGGAGGAAGGGCGGTTGGACTGCCACACTGTGGAGCTGCTTCCTCCTCCCCAGGTACCTGACCGTGAACGCCATACTGAGTTATTACAAAACAGCGCGAGGGGGACGGGAAACCAACCATCGAGAATTTTACGCAACGCCCGAGTCTCAAATGAAATACTTTAGCAACACTGCAAAGAAATCACATGTCCCGTTTTCCCGTGGACCTGGACATCAGTGGAAGACATTTCCAAACACATAGTTTCCAGTAGTTCCGAACAATGCGGATTTCAATTACCCACATGGCTTAGACGCTCAGGAATAGATTTCAGTCACGAGTCAATAAATTGAACGTTCTTTCCGATCTATGGCCTTGCACTCAGTCAGACCAGTGAAGGACGTCTTTGGGGAAAAACCTCCCCGTGGTAGAGCACAAACGATTCAAACCCAGATCTAGTTGGGACCGAGAAGGTAGACTTGATGCATTCCTATGAATGGCATTCCTCTAAAGACCAGCGAGAGATACATTGACTCGGTCATATAACAAATCACATGGACCAACAGAGAGAGACATGCCTGGGTGCTTGGGAGCTGCACAGCACATGGGAAACGTTCTTCCAGCAGCCGTTAGTGAACGGGTTCACTCCTCCTCTAAACTTCCCCGTCACCTGGAGAGACAGCAAGAGAAGAGGGAGAGAGGAGGACCGATCAGTGTGTCCTCTGACCATCTCCCCAATCACACGACCATAACACGTTCGAAGAGTAAACACAATGTGGAGCTTTGCCAAAGCAAAGGGGGACACGAGGAGAAACAGGGAGGATTGGGGGGGGGGGGGGGGGCTAGATTACGCCCTCTCCTTGATAAGATTACCAGCTGTACATTTTCATTGAGGCATGGGATGGAGGGATAAATTAAAAAAGAAAGGAGGATTAACACGGGGCCGTTGGTGAGATTAAAACGTTTCGTCCCTCAAAGAAACGCGGCAACAAGAGAGACGGAAAGCGCGTGGGATTGCAGGGTGGCTTTTTGTTTTCCCAGCGGGTTTCTGGTGGAGCGTTGGCGTTGGAAACAAACACTGGCACTACATTGCTTTTGGAAGCGTTTGCTCCTCACCAAAGTCCTGTTGGTCCCAGTGTAAACGACAACATTCGCTCATGTTTGACTCAGTCAAACATATAGAAACATTCTTTGGCCCCAGCTGTGTGGTTTGTTCCTGAATTGTGTGTGTGTGGGTTTGTGTGGGGTACCTGTTCGTTGGTGGTTCTGCCACGGGCCACCAGTACGATGTGGAAGCCGGTCAGACCGGCTACTGGGATGAAGAAGAGTCCGGCCACGCACATCACAGCCATGCTGGGACACAAGGGGTTAAGGACACCACTCCTAAAAAACAAAATACACAAAACAACACCCCCTACTACAGGTGACGGGGGCACGCTTGGGTGGCAACCGCAGAGGCGCTTATGGTTAAACCGGTGCCTGCCGCGTCATTGCTGGAAACCGGTCGACGTCCCGGGAGGCGAGGGAGTAAGGATACGTGACAGCTGAGTGGACCGCGTCCAGCTGCTGCGTGTGGTAGAGGATGAAGAGCAGGCTGAAGCCCAACACCCCCATGATGTGGGCCGTTAGGGACATCAGGAACAGGAAGAAGTAGCGGTAGTTCCTCCGGCCGATACAGTTGTTCACCCACGGGCAGTGGTGGTCGAAGTCCTGGGGAGGGGGTAAGAGGAGGGGTGATTACAGGGGGGTGGGGTATATGTCAGCCGTGTTACAAGCATTTCGGCATGCCAAGGCACCTTGGAAGCCGCCAATTTTAGGCTATTTAAATTTAGCTACTTTAATAATCAGAATGTGTCACTGGGAGTTGAGCGCGTGTGGGAGAGCGCGTATCCCAAGACCGTGTGTGTGTGTGTGTGTGTACCTCCACACAATTATCACAGACGGAGCAGTGTGAGCAGCGAGGCGGCCGGTAGAAGCGACAGGTGGAGCACCACTTCATCCGGACCTGGATGCCACGGATCTCCACAGTCTTGTAGAGCGGGGCGCGGAAATCATCCTCCTTGTCCTCGTCTTCCTCCGCTGGAATGACACACGCCGTTAACACACAGACACACACACACACACACATTCATACCCACCGGGAAACATACCCACCTCTGGGGAACACGCCAGGGTCCATGAAGGTGGCCATGCAGAAGTTGGCCAGGACGAACAGGAAGATGACTCCATTGTAGACGGGCACGGCCACAGTGAACTGCTCCGACAGCCACGGACAACTGGACCGGTGGCACAAGGGGGGGGGGGGTGTCGGACAGAGACGGAGTGAGAAAGGACACATCTAAGCACCTTTACTTCACTTTGCGGGTCAATAAAAGAACATCAACAGTATCACAGAAGGTCTGAGAATTTGCTTTAATATCAACGCCATTTTGATGGACATCATTTCAATTAAGGAGTTTGAAAAACGGCAGACGCAAAAAGGACCACTGCGTCTGTTTGGGAACAGCTGGTCTCGTCGCCATGGGAACACTGGGACCCACACAGGTACAAGTTGCCCTGGACAACAGGCCAACATCCTGACAGAGTGACAGTGGTAGTTGGTAGGTTTTGCAAAGGTCACACGCTCGCCTGGAGAATCAAACCGTTTTTCGACGGCACAGAGTACAACAACGAGAGACAGAAAGAGCTAGAAAAACGAAGAAGAGCGGGAAAGAGAGACAGATAGGGACAGGATGACAGCGCTTTATTAAAGCAGACAGATGTTGGCCTACTTTACAGGGCGGTGTTGGTTGTAATCTGGAGTGGAGCTGTGACCTGACAGGTCACTACACAGACTGACAGGAGAAGTGTCAAATGACCCTGCCTGAACACACACGACGTTGGTCTCATCAGTTCTCAGCAGTACTCCAGTTACAACCTCAGCACTCTTCTGTGTGTGGTCCACGAGTGTCAGTCTTAACGCCTGACGTTCTGCCCTAATTATAGAAGTTTGAGTCGGTGCCTCTCAACAACCACAACATACTACAGCGAGATCTGTGTGTGTGTGTGTGTGTGTGCTGGCAGGCGTACTCACGTGAAGCAGAAGAAGAGCGTGGTGGAACCCACCAGGAAGGCCGTCGCCGCGGAGACGGGCACATAGCGGGACGGCCGAAGTGGCCGGGAAGGGGCGGAGGTGTGGGGGGGCGAGGGGGGGGCTCCCACACCCCCGCTGTTACTGCCGCCCGGCATGGCGTGGGGGCGGGGTACAGGGGAGGGGACAGGGATAATGGGGGGAGGGGGGATTTGTTTAGGGTGCGTGGGTGGATGGAGGGATTTGGGACAGAGAGCAAGAGATTAAGGGAAAGGCAGAGGGAGATTTGGGGTGGGTGGGGTTAGAGGGGGTGGCAGGGAAGTCCCCTTCTCAAGCGGGCCAGGACCAGAGAAGGCCGACGTCTCTGCATGTTCACCGGAGAGAGGGGGATGAAAAGAGAGAGAGATGTCCTTCCTAAACCCTGTTTAATAAACAAATATCCCTTTGCTTTGGGGGGATATCTATCCAATTTCCCCTCCGGCCTCAGTGTGAGAGGAGAACAGGACAGGAGGGTATTTGACGAAGATGCCCTCCGACAGCTCCAAGAGGCTTAAAGCTCCTCCACTGTAATGCCTTTGTCTCAGCGAACGCACAGGTAAACGGGCTGGAGGATGGTGAGGTCCAGTATTTACAGAGGTTCTCTGATGATATTGAGGCGTTGCCACTTTATGCAGAAATGTCTGTCTTATATACAGCAATAACAACAACAACCTGAGCTCAAATTTCTTTAGAGATCTCAAGACTGTAACATTTGACCCACACGTCTTTAAAGGTTGTAGTATGTGTAAATAATAGACTCAAAATATATATATATATTTTTTTAAGCGATACCATAAAATGTGCACATGCAAGAGAGAATAAAGTGTGGGGATATCACAACCCAAAGCTATGGCTTGACAGTTCTGGTACAGTTCATAAAAAAAGGACCCCCCCTTTAATGAAAATAAAACAGAAATATTCCATATATGACTTGGTAAAGCCGTATAAATGAAGCTTTCTTGAAAGAAAAAAAAAAAACTTTGGGATCCCAAAATGTTAGCTCAATTTAGACAATGAAACAGATCGCTTTGGTTAACCTGCTGTACATTCCGTGTCCAATCCCAAATCAATAACTTAAAACTTAAAAAAAAAAAGTTTAAAAAAAAAAAACATTCCAGTCCAATAACAGTTCCCCCTCCGACTAAAATGATGGCAGATGGTCCCAGCTTCAACGTCAGGTTCACTCTCTAGACTATCACAGGATATAGAGGTGTTTTATAAGAGTATGGAGCAATTGAGAGGTAGCGCAGGATTGCAAGGTTATAGGCGAAGGAGGTTAAGGTTTTTGAAGAGTCAACTTAAGTGGTTCTTGTGTGCTATGACAGGAAGGCTGGACAACACTTTAACTTGGCCTGGTGCATAAACAGGTAGCTGGTTTGCGAACCAAAGAGAGGAACGGAGGCGCGAGAGTGACATCAAAGTGGTCTCTGTGGCCGACAGTTTATTCTCTTGAAACTCAGAAGAAAGTAAAAAAAAGAAAAAAGAAAAAAAAAGAGCCAAAACCCAATACAAAATAGGAGTTACAGAAGGCCGTCCAATAACTGATCCAGAAGTCAGATAGCTTCCTTAATGGCTTTCCTTCAGGCCACAAATCGTCTTGAAATCATCAGTGTGTTTGTGGGCGGACGCTTTGACTTTGTTCTTCCTGGTCTGGGCATTCCTGAGCCAATTGGTGATGAGCAGAGGGGCGTCAGTAGTTGTCTCCACCCACTACAGGTACGTGGCAAAGAAGATTTGCACAGCGCGGGTCAGATCGTGAGCGTCTCTGCAATACAGAGCTGTCCTTTAAGGTGGACATATCCAAAACTACACCCTTTGGGGGAGAGGGGGGGGATCCACAAAAAAAGAAAACCCAAAATATCCTTTAAGTAAAAAACAAAATAAAAGGTTAAAAAACAAAATAACGTAAGGCGGAACTTCGAGACGAAGGCCGGAAAGTACAAGGCGTCGCTGCCAAATGGGGGGGGGGTTGATCGGAGGCACAGTTGTGTTAGCTAGGCAAGGAAAACCAGGAGGGCTGCTAGTTACATAAGCCTCGGACTCACTGACAAAGGCAGCCGGCCAGACATTCCTGCTCCCCCGGGACTCCCAGGGCCATTCCTTAACTTCCTTACCCCAGTGGAGTGCAACGGCCCCTGGGGACCGGCTCTTGGTGCTTGTGCGAGATAATGTTTCTGTGCCCTTCTGTAGCTACGTTTGCAAGGGTGCGTTTGGGACAGCGTGTCTGTCTGTGTTAGTTTCTCTGTCTCTATTGTCTGAGTCAGCGTCTGACTGTCACTTTGTTTGCGTGTGTGTGTGTGTGTGTGTGTATGTGTGTGTCTGTGGTGGCAGTTAGGGGAGTTCAGTGATAATCCGTAAAGGGAAGTTTATATCCGACAGGTTTTCCAGACGGAGGTCTCAGTCTTCACCAGCCTGCGGTGTGGCTGGAGACACTCCTCTGGATTCCGACACGTCCGGCACAGCCTCGGGATGACTACAGACCGAGACAGGAGGTGGAACAGAAGAGAGAAGGGGGAGAGTGACAAACACGTTTATTATTAAAAAAATTGGGCCCTAATGTGTAAAACGTTGATTATATGGGCATAATCTAAGTAGAATCAATTAAACACCTCAGTTAGCCACGACATAAGTGGGAAAGCAAGTGTTTTTAGTGACGTAGGGCAGGAATCAGCAAATGCATTAGACTGTGTACTATTATGGGGACCTTTTTGTCTCAAACCAGCCCCTTTTAAAACCAGTGCATCTTTAGGTAAACGCTCAAAACAAACCACGTTCAACACCAAACAATAACTCCAGGAGGAATTATTCTGTTGTGGAATTAGCATGTACCCATTATCTGCAGTCGTCACTGACAACAAGGTGTGATTGTAGAGAACTAAATTCCCAAGATACCCGGCGGTCCGTGCTCGCCAGTGTGCACGTCAACCTTGTCTTGGCAGCAAATTCATTTTTAGCTCAGCCGGCAATCATCCTAATAGTTGAAAACATTTCCCTAAAAACAATATCTGGCGGGTGTGCGAGTCTGACAACCAGACACGCCGTTGGGCCTCCGGGGATTCATCAGAAAGAGCCGGAGAACAAGAACAGTCCTGCTTTCTGTCGCCGGTTTCGAGTGGCATGAGAGAGTTTCGAGGGACGACCGTTTTCCTACCCAGCCAACTCAGTTGTCTGGTAGTGCAGTATCAATGCTGTCCTACACAGGCTAGAAACGTGTGCAATAATTACTTGAATAATTGACTTTATGACTCTGAGAAACAGCTATATACATCTATTTACGAACATGTACATTTCACACCCATTTCAACCAGTGTTGGACGCCCTCCTTGCCTAGAACAGCCATTATTCATCAAAGCCTGGACTCTTCTTGCTGCATACATTTTTCCACAGAGACAGTCATGCCTAGAGACAAGCTGCCGTCACCACATTCACTTCTGGGCGGACGTCTGTGGACTGTGAGGGCCGAACTCCCCTGGAAGTACTCCGACACAAAACATTTGTGCCAGAGCCAATTGGAAGCGTCTCAGTGACGAATGGTTAGCTGAGAAGAGGAGCACGTAGCGGGCAACAACGTTTTGGTGGCTTTAAATGCTGCTCGATTGGTGTCAAGGGACCTAATGTGTGCCGGAGACCCATTCCCAATGCCATTACACTGCAGGCCTGCACTGCTTACACCAGGCAGGACCAATCCATGGACTACGTACCTTCACTCACCGTGCCACGGGCCAAAAGACATGAACGGATGAGGGACGATGAGTTGGCGACTGACGTGTCTAAGCCTGCAAAGGGAAACCGCTCGGAATGGAGCGGAACTGAGACAACTGCTCAGCGGGCATTAACGGAAAACCAAACGGAAAACCAACGACCGGGACGGACTAACCGAACCGGTCCGATTAGACGCTCGCTATCCGATGCGCGGCATTCGGAAACGGTCTGCCAAAGATGTGCCTAAGGACTCCATGACTACGCACCAAGAGGAACTGCGAGTGACTAAATAATGACCTGAATGAATCACAGACAAAAAAGCAGAGCACTATAAAAGGTCCGGGGTAGAATTTGGGATGGAGCCCTCGATCGGAATGGCCCTCTCAGCAGAAGCCCAACGGATCTCCTTAAACATAAGCGTGAAGCAGCTCCGTTTGTCTGTGTGTGGAACCATATTATATGACTGATCTCTCTCGCATTTCCCTCCCCTTTCTGGCTTCTACATATAGCCTATATCAGACCGGAGGATTGGAGTGTGAGAAAGACAGGACGGCAAAAAGCGGACTCTGCAATATGAAATTGCTGGCATGTCTGGAATATATAGCCTAGACATCTCCCTCTCCTTTGGACAATGTTCCAGTTGCCTCGCTTTTCCTGACTCAACCAGAGACAAACCCACAGCCCCATTTAGGCCATGTTAATCATGAATGTATATGTCTTAAGTCCACTGTTCAATCACTTGTCAATGGCGATGCGTTTCGGCGAGTCCCTGCCAGTACCTGCAGTAACATCCTATTCTACCACTTCTGACCAGGTCCTTTCTCAAAAGTATTGTAAGACATAGGAAATGGAGCACCATTGGGGACGCAGTATGGATGGTTTGCTTGAAGCAGTACAACCTTCTGACCATTGCTAGGAAAAAGGATCTCTGCCTCAGCTATCCCAGGGCTGAAATGAAGAGAGATACACACTTTGCCACACACTGCACAACCCACACTCACACACAAACGGGAATGGCTGATGATTAGGCTGCCTAATCAACGGAGATGACCAAACAGCCATGGGTGCCCGTACGACCGCCTCAATGGGTACACCTCATTTTTGGGGTTATCAAGGACGGAAACTAATGTCAATCAAAACCAGATGTTTTACATCTTTTATGCCGGATGATTAACGTGGTGAGCTGATACTGAGCGATGACTAGACACCAATGTGAGCAGGCATGAACAGACTGTCTGCCCTGGTGAAAACAAGGAAGGTCGTGAGAGCAGTGGTTACGACCGTAGCTAACCTTGCATATAGCATTAAGGCATTAGACATCAACAACTGTGGAGAAAGGGCAGATTTATTACCTGTCTTGGGTTCAGTGTTTTTGGATTAGAGTCTATGTTGCCTTATGCATTTTCCAGAGAAGTCTTTGAGACCACTCAGTGTTCCTCAATTCTCATCCTCCCAATGAAATTACAGCAAAGGACGAGATCCAAGGTACCTAACAGACAAGCTCCGTCCATATCTTATCCGACAGGCATTGATGAGGCGGGATGTAATCAGGGGTGAATGCCTGTTAGGGCTGATGACATGCTATCAACACTGACAGATTAAAGCTAAAGAGAGAGCGAGAAAGAGACAGAGAAAGAATCCTGTTTACTGTTGATGTCTGAGTTTATCTCAGTGCTTTGGCAATGTACATTTCCCAAGTCGATAAAGCCACTTCGGAACAGAAGGCGAGTCCATTTTGGAGGCGGACATGCCCAATGCTAAACATCACATTTGGATGTAAGAGCGTTTGTAATGTACGAGAACCAATGGACGAAGTGTGCGTTGGTCTGCCCGCGTGCGTGGGAACGCCACATCTGTGAGCCTTGCGTGACGCCATTGAATTCCATAACTCTGCCTTTTTAAGCTGTCGTTCCTCAACAATTACCTCACTGACCTGACCCACAGGGATCAATGAAATACATTCTTCGTTGACCCTTTCAGAAAATCGCCTCGGGACTTTTGCGGAGTACATAATGGCGCTTAAAACACTCTTTAAAAAAGAAAACGAACCAAGCAGAAAGGCACACAGCTCCTTGCCGCCACAGAACATGAGTACACTCGGAGGCTGCCCCGCATCAATGAGAACATGTTATGGAGGGAAGATTTTATACGCTCAGTTTTTCATGTGAACACAAGCCCGCCCAACAACCTGGCCAAAGAAGACTTGAGAGAAAGATACACAAAACACCTATTCACCCCAAAAGACATCTCCTATCCCAGGCAATATCCTTAGATAACTTATACTTTGTTATGGAGAAGTGTATTCGGGTTGTTATTTGATCATAAAATGCATCGGCTTATCGGAAGCTGCTCTGGATCAGAGCTTATGGTAAATAAATAGAAAAGGTTGCAAATTACATATAGATTTTGGGAAACTACAACAAGTGTAATTTTGTGCTGATTGGCATGGTTATAGTAATGACAGATTCAGCTACCCAAGACACCTGCAGAAAATCAAAGATTCCCATTACGATTACCACAGGGGAGGCCTTGACGCTCAGACGAGAGAAAAATCAAACGTCGGAGGGAAAACCCCCACAAAGGCACAGCAGACTGGAGGGTGCGCACTTATGTCACACGGGAGTAGTAAGGCAGTGGAGCGCACTTACGAGCACAATGGGCACCTCCTCATCGGCTTCAGCAGCATCCAGCCGGGCCACAAATCAGTGTCAGCAAACGCCTCACATTATTACGCTGATCAAAGTAACTCCTCCTGGACCGGAATGGGAGACAACCGAGAAGGTGGGAGTGCATTTGCATTCAAATGGACTCGGCATTCAGTAAGCAAGGACTTGGAGCCCGATCCATGGCGCGACAGAGGCCTGCAGCCCAGACACAGGAGTCGCACCCCAGAGCCTGGAACTGATCTGGCACCGGGCCCGAGCTGGCACCGGCACCAGACTAATCTGTCTGTTGGCTTCTGGAAAGGGAGTAATTTATCGGGGTGGGGTCGAGTGGGGGTCCCTATTGCTTCCTCTTTGACACACCCTCAACTTTAATACATTTGACTTTTCCTCTCTGAAACACTTCTGTCTTTCAGGTAATCGGTTTCGCCGACTCATCCATCCCGTATCCTCTCTGGGCTTCTCTTGACAAAGCTTAAAGTTCCTCAAAAAGTGTGCATAAAAGGACACTGCGTGAAATGACAAGGCCCTTCTCCACTTGGGCACAGACCAAATAACATCAGCTGCGGTGGATCCCAAAATAAATACGACCAGTGATATACCTGAATATGGTTGTGAAATAAACCTAGATTGTTTCTTAAATCGCAGCCTAAATGCCTTTTTCCACTGAAAAAAAATAATAATTCAAGGTGCATGTTGGTTTCGAAACTTCTGGAATAGGAAAAAATAAGTGACCTTTAAGTAATTCTATGAAGTGACAACTCTTGTTCTTCACTAAAGAACAGGCTTCTCTTCGACCATTTATTGGCATACGAGTCACCAAGGAAGGAGAGGATCTGGGATATACTTCAATTGAAACAAATAAAACAACACTAGGAAGTCTTGCCTGGACCTCACCAACCATCAAGCTTGTTTGCATTATATCCACTGTCAATGAATGATGCTGCAAACATGCTAAATTTGTGAAAAGTAAAGATCTAACAGTTAGCCATTGAAATAAACACTGAAGCAGAAAAGGCCATCACGTGTGTGCACTCCTACAGGATACAACCCTTACACCACTCTGATTGCATTTCAGCCAGTGCAGAATGCAATCATTTCACGTTATTGGGTGGGCGCCATGCAGCATGAGGTGTGTGAAGCCAGAAGGGGCCATAAGCTGTTAAAGTTAAATCACATACTTAACCCATTTTGGAAATGGAAAATACCTCGAACTGTGTATGATTTACTGTCATCCAAATACAGTCAGTGAATTTAAAGTAATCCCATGATTATTGTGGGGAAGCTAAATACTCTATCCCTTGTAGTCGGAAAAAACATCAAGGCAGAGACATTGTTGGGTAATATACGGAAAATATTCAAGCCTTTATAATCAATAGACCGTTCAGGCAAAATGTGAAACTGTAGCTCGAATTACTTCATGTTTAATCACGCTTCGTGAAAAGAGTGAGATTTGAACCCATCCAATGTATTTTTCCCGAGCCCATTCTCCTTGTAATATTTTTGGGTGTGTATCGCTGCGGTTCCTCTCACTCTCTCCTCTACAGGCCTCAAAGCGAATCCCCGAACTCCCTCTCGACTAGCTAATAAAGGAAACATTCAAATCTGGGATCGACATACCGGCATAGCCCGATGTGCTCAGGCGGCCCTAATTCGAATAAAGACATTTTCGAGATTATCATCATACATAACATGTTATTAGCCACTGCATATCGAGGTTTAGCTCCGAAAATGTTATTGACAGCTTGTCAATAACTTTACCCCGACATTAATGCATATATTGTTGGCTAGGTGAGTCTGCTAGCCCAGCTATGAAATGACTAACTACCGCCCCCTGTTAAAATATAGCTTGCTAGTAGCTACTAGTTTTAAAAAAGATGCTAATGTTGGTACTCAAAAGGTAGGTATTAGCTACCAAGCTTTCCGATGGCAACACGTCTTGGCGTTTGAGCTAGCTACTGTAGTAAGCCAGCTAACTTTGTTATACCCACATATATCCTATTACTAATTCACTACCCAGCAATTAATATTCTAATTCCAAGTGTTCAGAAAGTTACCGTAATCTTCTCATGTTACTAAACAGTAACTTTCGAATCATTTTGACATACCTGGATACTTAGCCATGTAGCTAGCTAACTGTACTGTACCTGCTGTAGTTAAAGATCCACACCACCGGCTCCGTCTGTAAACGATTAAGACAAAAACGTTGATCTCTTCCTCGGATAGATGGGATCCAGAATAATCGTTTTAATCTGCATACAAAGCTTTAGTGTTGGGTCTCATAGTTTTAGCAAATTGGCTAGCAAATACCGGAGCTAGGTTCGTTACTACTGACTGTAGACAGTTGGCCATCTCCATTTATTTTCTCCATTTTGGTATACGCCTTTTAAAGATAACAAGTATCTAAAACCATTCGTTTGATATTTTACCCGGGTCGAGGTTATCGGTGCATGTGTTGAGAAGACGTTTATGTATTTTTTAATCCAAGACACGAACGATATCTTCAGAAATAGAGGAAGGTACTGTAGTAGGAGCTCGCAAGTCTATACATATTTTCAGCACCTACCGAGCTCAGAGGTCCACCCCACCGTCTAGTACCAGCATATCCGAAAGCAAAAATTTTGTTCCCGCCTCCTCTCTTTCTGTTGGATAGTTTGTCTGACAATCTTGACGTAGCCGCTAATTGGACATTTCTATTGGCGATCGATGACTATTATAGGCAACTCATTAATCAGTAGGGATCAAAACCACTTTGAAGAGATCAGTCAATCAATGCCAATGCAACATTTATGTATTGTCAATCCCTTCTCACAAACAAATACAATTATTTTATTGGATAAGTGTTAGCTGTCTGCCCATTCCTGCGGCATGATTGACACGTAGGCCTTCAATGAAAAGTGCTGTTAAACCATCTGACACAGTGACATACTAATAGTGTTTGTGTGTGAGTTTGTTAGTTTTTTGGTCACATGAACACACATGAACACAGGGGGATTAAAACGACAGCAGGAGTTGTGGATAAACCCACCCTACCCCTCCTTTTCACAAGCATATAACCCTATAAGCTGACACCTACTGTAGCACCACCAGATGCAATGTTTAAAATCTGCAACCCAGTAATGAAAGAACACACAAAGGCATAACATGTGAGCTGGTCTGTGTATGTGTGTGTTTTTATTCATTTGTCATTTTGCATGAAGTATTGAAATAGCGATAGCTGAAATTGCACCATCTCTTTATTTTGAGGCCAGGTAGAAAATAAAAAGAAACAAAAAGGAACTACTGTTAATAACAATAACAATCAAGTAATACAGAAAAAGCATTCAATACCACAATCATTTAAATAATTATTTATTTAATTGAAAGAAAGGCTATTATACTAAACTTCCATATGAATACAACAAATACATAGATGCAATATATTCATACTATACTTACACATAATTTATTAAGCATAATTTTTCCATTAAAGGAAGTATTCCGATTCTGCTACCACCTAATGGACGTTAGCTAAATTACAGCAACAGAGTATTCAACTATGGCTTGACTTCCAGTCTATGAACATTTTATTGTATTACAATACAAACATTAAAAATGTTTCTCTTTTAACAT
>JACXGK010003219.1:19522-37852 GCA_016801125.1 Novumbra hubbsi | reverse complement strand
TAATAATTATAGCGGGGAGTGTAAAAAAAAAGTATTAAAACAATTTTTGTTTATTTATTATTTCTCAGGCCCGATTTTGCTAAAAATTATTGGCCGTACAAACCAAGTGTCTTATTGTTGGCATAATCGCAATGACGTCCATTAACACTTGTACTTGCATAGTTGTTATAAACATTGGTTGGACAAATGGTTAAATCATCAGTCTTTCAACTCAAACGTTTCAGGTCAAGATGATCCTTGTTTGTGGTAGATTATTTATTGTTCTGGGGCTGTTTTTGCCCTCCAAAGCCCAAGGACAACATGTTAGGACAGATGGTACCATGGTACTCCATCATGTACTATAGGAGATTTTCATAAAATCATGTTGTTATTTCACATTAACCCAATGAAGAGTATACAGAACAAAGGCACCGATCAGCAACAATAAACCAGAATCAGCTGTATTATGTTCTAGAATAATTAAAGAAGTAAATAAAATAATACATAAGTAAATAAAATAATACTAAATACTAATACTAATAAATAATAGTAAAACTTAAACAGTAAGTAAAAAACTGAAATAACACAGTAAACAGAAAGTGTGCAAGACATGTAGTTGCATATTAGTGCAGTGTACAAGACAGCAGTCCAAAGAAGTGCATATTGCATTAAGTATTGTTAGGGGGCAGTGGGGGTCACCTGGCCTTGTTGATGAGGCCAGCTGCAGATAGGTAGAAACAGTTCTTGTGGCGTGAGGTATTGGTCCTTATCGACCGCAGCCTCCTGCCGGAGGGGAGTGAAACTGGTTTGTGTCCAGGGTGGGAGGGGTCAGCCACAAACTTTCCAGCTCGCCTCAGGGTCTTGGTGGCGTACAGGTCCTTGAGGGATGGCAGATTGCAGCCAATCACCTTCTCTGCAGATCTAATGTCCGTGGCAGTGGCAGCAGCGTACCAGATGATGATGGAGGAGGTGAAGATGGACTCAACGTTGGCTGTGTAGAAGTGCATCATCATTGTCTTTGGCAGGTTGAACTTCTTCAGTTGCCGCATGAAGTACATCATCTGCTGTGCTTTTTTGGTGATGGAGCTGGTGTTTTGCTCCCAATTGAAGTCCTGGGTGATGATGAAGTGGATGGACTCTGCAATGATGTGGCTGGGTTCTTAACAAAATCCACAACCATCTGTCTTCAGAGCGTTAAGCTCAAAATTGTTCTGTCTGCACCAGTTCACTAGTTGGTTGATCTCCCACCTAATTTAGTGTTGGTCTCCCAAAACAGCCGTGCCTCGTCGAGGCATGGACTCCACTATACCTCTGAAGGTGTGCTGTGGTATCTAGCATCAAGACATGAGCAGCAAGTCATGAAAGTTGTGAGGTGAGGCCTCCATGGATCGAACATGTTTGTCCAGCACATCCCACAGATCCCACATCCCACTTGATTGAATTGAGATCTGGGGAATTTGGAGGCCAGGTCAACACCTTGAACTCAGCAATTTCAGCTACAGTAGCTTGTCTGGTGGATCGGACGCACCATGATCAGTGTTTATGTATATCAGTTAATCACTTGTATATCAATTGCGTGGTACCTGATGAAACGTTTAACCAGGGCGCTTAAGCCTAAGACCTCATCATCAGTCTGTCTGTTTTTTATTCTTCCCCATTTGATTGTTGAGAATGAGAGAACTATAAACATACACAGCTTGGATTTCTGTGTGTGCCTCAAGGACAGCAGGTGCATCTTATCTTTACTCTTGGACTGGCTCCACTGCTACTCCCATGATCAGTACAATGAGTGGTATTTATTTTTATCTCATATGGAGGATAGAAGGACCTGTGGTGTGCCCTTGACTCTCTTGGGAAAATGAGAGAAATCACTCCACTATCACGTCATTATCACACCACCATCCCACCACCAATATTCTACAGTAAGATGGATTCCAGAAGGTTATGAAACAAAGGTAGCGGGAAAGATCCGCCCAGAGATTAGCATAATGGGAAGGCCTAATGTCATTGCATAACCTTACTGTATAAAAGTGTGTCCGATGCTTGGAAGCTGGTTGTCCTGCAGACCATCACGGCTTTATGACATAAATAAATGACATCACAAATTCCTGACCTGTAGGGTGTTTTTCCACAACAGTACCAGCCGATATTAAATCAAAACCTGCCTCTGCCCTTAAACTGGGCCATGGTTGGATCTTCCAGCAGGATCATGATCCAAAGAACACTGCATAATCGACACAAAAACAGTTCACTGACCACAGAACCAAGGTTTTGGAATGGCCATGCCAATCCCCTAAACTAAACCCCATAGAAAACCTGTGGGATTAGCTGTACAGGACAGTCCACAAGCATGGACCACAGAATCTGAGGGAGGATTTGGAGAGCCTCTCTATTGAGGAATGATCTCATTACATTTGTTTGAAGAGCTGTTGTTTTGGCAAAAGAAATTTTAAAATGAAGCAAAGCCAATCAACTATAATGACAACTTAAGGATGATTAAATCATATTTCAGCTTTATTCCAAAAATAAAGGTATACGTTTTAGTTTTTTTCATGTCTGTGAAAAACATTATGCAATAGGTTACATGTGGCCGTTTTTTGATATGTCACCATACAATCTTTGCTTGCAAACTTGTAGGAAAACAAAAATACAATTGAGAGACCTCCCTGCATACCAAACAGACAGGCTGGATTTGATTTACAGGGTTTTATTTTCAGTACCTCGAGCCAAAACGTACCGGTGGCTTTAACAATTTCATCTTTGCTAGGGGGCTTCGCCTGCTTGCGTACAAATGTTTTCCATTTATTGAAATCAAATTTAACAAATTGCAGACCATGTATAATGTTGCATTGGATAAGCTTAATAAAAAAAAATCCCAAACAGGTCTGGTCCCTGTGTCACGGCCGTAGTGGGTGTCGGAACCAAACGCATCAATTTTGTGGGTGAAACGGTGAATTTATTTGAACAAATACAAAACAAACACAAAATGTACACGGGAAATAAAAGGGGCTGTATTAACAGCAAAACACATAACAAAACATAAAACAAACTGTGAATTAACTTACATATAAAACATGTTGCGTATCCACAGAACAACTGTAAAATAAACAAAACGTGATCGCGGCCGTGAACTGAGGCATAGGCACAAACAACAAAGCTTAAGTAGGCTCCCCAATCAGTGACAACTGACAACGGCTGTCTCTGATTGGGGAGCGCTGAACAACAGCATAGAGGTGCCTAGAGGCGCCTCTACATGGCACGTCCTGGCTGTGAGCCCAAGGCACAAAAGATGGCCCGGGGCACCCAGCCAGGACGTGACACCCTGTCAAGACATTGCCATCCAAACATGGAATTTGATAGGATGCTTGGGAGTCGGCTGTGTGATCTTCCAGGTCTTCTGTTGTAATCTTCTGCAAAATGCATAAGGGCTGATGCGGTTTTGTCAGAAAAGTGGCGATCATTTAATTTCTCATTTCTATTGATACATGCCATTGTAGATGTTGTGATTTGATGGCTCCTCCTCCTTACTCTCACTTTTAGCCAATAATCAATGGCATTAATAGTATTGCAGGAAACAGAATACAACAAATAACAGAATTAAAATATGTAGCATACTACATTTAAGATATTACATTATCCAAATGTATTTCCTAATATTAAGAGGACTACTGTACAACTGTAGCCTACCTGATAATTTTTCTGGCCTTTCTTGCTTGGCATTTCACTGGCATACAATGACAGTGCTTACAAATAAATGTCTTCTGTGGCAACAATTCCCATGTCTTAAAAGTATTTAGGAAATGTTGAGTAATGTCCCTTAATTCAGTAAACGTCTAGGTCATGGTCAACACTGAAGCTGTTGGCTTACTGTGTGTAAAAGTTTAACTAATGAGGAATGGTACAGGCCTGTTGATTTGCCTGCTATTCCTATGGCATATTCAACTATGAGACTGCCCAACTTGCAATGTTTAGTTGAGGGACAGACGCTCTAGCCATTCAGCTACACAACAACATGATGAGACAAATGCTTTTTCTATGTACAACTACGGCTATTAAAATAATTTATGAAATGCAAACCATGCCATTAAATACTGTAGAAATTGTCTGTGCCATTATAATAAACAATGCAATACATTATAAGAAATCTTCCAAAAAAAATATTTCTCAATGCAACTTTTCTACAACATCCGAGTTATTGCAGCAAAGCTGTTATTTAAACACTAAGCATGTTTAGCATTCTGAGCTGAAATTGATTATTTATAGTTTAAGCCACCACAAGCAGCTCTGTCAAGGAAGTGCACGGACATCTGTTGTGTTTTCAGGAAGACCTAAAAGGTTTAGCTGCAGCTGAATGTATGAGAATAACAGTCAATTAGCCCTTTCAAACATAGGTTATACCCTCTTCCCCCAGCACAATATGTACCACGTACAATAACAAACAACTTAGTGACTTGCTATAATTCACTCATGAGTTTCGTGTTGGTCAGCTCAAGTATCATTTTAAATAAAACATTATGCAGTGTGGCCTTTCGTGGTCCTACAATATGCCTGGACTCATGTGTTACTGATTAATGAACCATTTGGATCTCCAACTAGCTGAACCCTGGCCTAGACTTAATTAAAATTCCTTCACTGAACACTAATCATAAATTACTCTCTGTAACTGTGTGGCACTCCCAGAATAAAAAGTACAAATTGGTTCCCAACCAATTAATAATAATACAAAAGGGAAGAATGATATTTGCGCAAGGCAGTGAGTAGTAGATGCACCTATAAGGTATACATTCACATCAACCATAGTTTTGGTTTATATTAATAGTTCATATTGGTATGTGCTGTCCTAATGTTAGCTTTGCATGCTTTGATATTGATGAATGCACGTTGTCTGGTTTGCTTGGGATTCCCAGTTAGCTGCTGTCATAATAATGTGAATTCACTATCCAATAATGTGAATTCACTATCCGATCTGAAGCCTGATCTGCACTAACAGTCACAGACAAGAATAGCACTTCCCCAAACCATGTATTTAGTTAGATGTTTGGATAATGTGTGTATGTGTGAGGCATGGGGTAGATGAATAACTGGGACCTTTGTTATCCTTTTCTGTGAGTGTCATACTAGGCTACTTTGGTTAAATCATACCGTATCCAGATGCGGTAGCTGTTGTCGCCTGTAACACCTTAGGTGTAGTGGTGTCCAGATCTTTTGTACTGTCTGATTACTTAGTGCTTGTTTGCTAGTTTATAATCCTCAAAAAAAAGGATCTAAATTAAATATGATTTGGAAAAAGGTTCTACCAAGAATAAATTTCCTCTGAAGTACGATTTTTAGAAGACAAGGATTATTTGTTAGGCAAAGAGTTCTCCGTTAAAACTTTTTTATTCAAAGAACTGTTTATGAAAGGATGTTTGGAAGGCAAGTAGTGTGTCTTGCAAGTCAAGGGACAAAAGTGCAAATTATCTGACCGTTTTCCAGAACTTCCAGAGCAAGATTCCTGCTACACAGAGATAAGTTCCAATATGAACATTGTCTTTTGCTTATCTTACTAGTTTCACACCTATATTTCTCAATTGCCTCAATGACTGACAGTTTGATCCTAAATCTTCAAATCTAGGCCAAGCATCACCTCATCTCTGTTACGTCATGTGAAAAGTTAAGACATCCTATGAAATGTTTAGTTGTTTTCTATGAAATATGGACATTCTTCGATAATATTTCGATCTTCTTTCAAATGATATCTATAGTTAAAGTTGATGTAATTGAACCAAAAACAATGACATTTGGCTGAAATAACCTCAATTAGACGTTTCCTATAACTGTATACCAGTTTCTGACATGGACTGGGAAAACGTTTTTTTAACTTCTCCATGCAGAATTTTCTCTGCTGTGTGTGTTTGAGTGGTTTTTTGACACACAGCTTGTTCCAAATCACACCCATAGCATCTTAATAGAATTAAGATCCGAACTTTGATTTGGCCATTCCAGAAATCTAATTTTCTTTATTTGTTATTTATTAATTATTTTTCTTGCATTAAAATGTGAATAGGCCTACCACTGAATGTATTCATTCTAATGTGATACACTTTTGTGTTGAAAAAGTTGAATTCATATTCATGCATGAAGTTATTATTACCACCATTATTACTGCACACTACTATAATATTCATTAAGAAACGCATACAAGACCAAGAAGACATGCTAAATACTACTAATAGCAATTTTCAGTAGTACAAAGCAATCCTTTTTTTGGCTGGTAAAAACCTGTCTGGCTGGTACATTTGTTTTGGCTTACCGCCTTGGCTGGAACACGTAATCCTCACAGTATAACACCAATTCAATTTAACATAGATCCCATTCTGTCCAGTTAGAAAGTATAAGTGATTGTGAATCAATGCAAATGAAAATGACAAAATTGGGATGGCTAGACCTTTGGGTCGGAGCATCTCCAAAGCATCAGCTCTTGTAGGGTGTTTCTGGTCTGCAATGGTCAGTACCTATCAAAAGTGGTCAAAGGAAGGAAAAGTGGTGGACCGGCGACAGGGTCATGAGGGGCGGCGAAGGCTCGTTGATGCACGTGGGGAGCGAAGGCTGGCCCCTGTGGTCTGATCCAACAGATTCAAATTGCTGAATAGGTTAATGTTGGTTCTGATAGAAGGCGTCAGAGCACACAGTGCATCACAGTGGGCAATGTTCTGCTGGGAAACCTATTTTAGCATTTTGGCTAAAAATATAGACATTGAGAATTTTGGGATCTGAAGCAATCTAATTCAGTTTGGGTACTCAGACAACACCAGTTGTGATCTACTGCTGTATGACACCTTTAATGGGATGAAGAAAGTAAAGGAACAAAGACAGAGGTTTTAATCAACCTCTCTAGACATTCACATTAAGGATGCTGCATGTTTTTTTTAAACACTCCCAGAATTGCTTGGATAATTTGCCGCTCTTCCAACCTCATGAATCTTAATCATGCATTGCTCTGCCTAATTCGTCGCACTCAGACACAATTAGCTTGTTCTAATTCTAAACCATAGACCTGCAACTTCAACGGACCATGCAGTAGGACAACACAGCACAGAGTTTAAAATAGATTACAATTTCATAAAATTGTACTTTTTTCAATTTCTGCAAATGTCTAAGTCATTAGACTTTAGGGTTATTTGGAATTTCTTTCATTGCCGTTTAAGCTGGGTGTTTGGTGTCCTGTCATTTTTGTTCTTTTTAACAGTTTAAATTGACTTAGGTTGAAGTCATTACATGTTGAGCTATGCACAGCCCACGCGTCCCCGAGTATTATCATTTTTATATTCAAAATGTAGTTCTATAACCAACCATTGCTCTATTAGGTTATGGGGTTGTTGCTGTCACATCTAGGTGTTTCGTTTTTATTCGCGGAGCTGTGTTTAAATAGCATGCACATTAGCCTCACCTTGCTTAACCCCATGAAACTGGAACCTGAGGGAGTGAGCAGTTTGCTAATAATATACAGTCAGTTCTGACTCCCACTTCTGTGTCTTGAACAATGATGACAGCCTAGAATCATATAGCTACTTAAAACAAAGATGCTGACTATTTCTTCCCTATCAATCTTTATCTCCATATTAAAACATTGGCAAAGTGGCAGAAATAGTACATCATTATCTCCTCTTCCCTCTCTTTGTATCCACCGCTGGTATAGAGACATAAATCAATGGTTTATGGTTCCTAGGGGCCCCATGAATCAGACAGGCCTCTGTGGTGAGATATTAAAGGATTTCTAATGGCTATAGGACACTGCAGAAACATATTATGTGGGGGTCTGGAGAAAGCCTTCATATGGTAACATCAGAACTCTCCTAGACACAAATATACTTCAATCACTGACATATCTTCATCAGAACATATGTTACCAGAGTTATCAGAACCTGAGAACCTAAGTTAAAATGTATTGAAGTTAAAAAGTAATGAGGCCTGAAACACCATTGAAAGATTCCATTCCATTTAATAGTAATCCTACTGAGAGGCATAATAGTAATGTCCAAACACTCAGCTTGTTTCAAAACCTATTGCCAATCCATTTATTCTTTAAACTGCAAGTACTGGTATTGTTTGTATTAAGCAATCCTTAGAATAACAAATGTACTGGACACTATGTATTATATGATACTACTAATATAAGTATAATTGTACCTAATGTGCCGGCTCATCATTGTCATTCCACATCCATACTATCGTTGGAATCACTCAAGGAGTGACTAATAAATGTTCTTAAATTAACTGTGTAGCCCAAATTGATGACAACTAAAATGTTTAATCAACTCCCTACATTGCTATTCATTTTGACAGCCATCCTTGCTTGACTTAAAGTTTGGAAAGTCAAGTTCAACACACATTTGTGTGGATGACAAACCTTGCCAGAAAACCTAAACAATTTGCCTTCAGTTATTATATTTTAGGGTTTAATCTAGGGAAAACATTAGGGATTAATCTTGGTGAAAACTGGATCGTTTTTATATTTTATTCTGCACTGAGAAGTCCAAAGTAAAGGGTCATGGGTTGATCCCATTGTTGCTTTAACCTTTAATCCCCCTATTCTATTTCAAAACATCGTCTTCTGCTCAAGATACACTACAGTTAACTTAGGAACTTAGAAATGTCCTTGTTTTCGAAAGAAATGCTTTTTTGTACACAGTGTAGAGATTGTTTAACTTGTAAATTACTATTCTATCTGGAAATGGCAGATTGTTTATGGAATATCTACATAGGCATACAGAGGCCCATTATCAGCAAAAATCAATCCTGTGTTCCAACGGCACGTTGAGTTTGCTAATTCATGTTTATCATTCTAAAAGGCAATGTAATCATTAGAAACCCCTTTTGCAATTATCATAGCACAGCTGGAGATGTTTGTGCTGATTAAAAAAGACATAAAACTAGCCTTCTTTAGACTAGTTCAGTATCTAGAGCAGGGGTCTCCAACCCCGCTCCTGGAGAGCTAACTGTATAGGTCAGTGTTTCTCAACCCTGTCCTGGGAGCCCCCTCTGCCCTACATGTTTTTATCTCTCCCTGCTCTGTCACACCTGATTCAAATGATCCACTCATTACGGAGTCCTTCATGAGCTATATGATCTAAAACATGCTGCTACATTAAATAGTACCCGCAAAACATCAAGCTCATCATCAACAGTGAATAGGCAATTCCGGGATGCTGGCCGTCTACGCAAAGAAAAAGATATCTCAGACTGGCCAATACAAAGAAAATAATAAGATGGGCAAATGGACACAAACAGACACACTGGACAGAGGAAGATTGGAAATGAAAGACCAGCATCCTGGAGTCTCCTCGTCAATGGAATTAGAAGCTGTCTGACAACGCTAGACAATTAGGGATGACAATAACAGATAGCGTTCCAAAAAGCACAGCCTTGAAAATGACCACAGAACTGGTTCAGCACCCCTGTTACCACACGTCCTGAACTCCACAAATCTGGACTTCATGGCCGGGCTGCCAATCAGAAAGTGCTTGTATCCAAGGACAACGTACAAAGGCGTTGTCCAGCTTCTACACTCAAATCTCTGGACGCAGTTAGACTTATGGCCTTGTGTTTTGAAACTAGTGCACATTTTAGCACTCATCACTATCTGTTAGATGCTTCAGTTGTTCTGAAGTCACTGACATGCAGAAGGGCAAAACATAGGAAGAACAGCAGTTACCAAACATGGTCTCCAGACTGGATAGTGCTGGAGATACCGCAGGCCTATTCAGAGCTACTTCTATGCTAACATCCATCATAAAATAGCAGGAATTTCAGTAATGGTTAAAAATATATATGTTTATTGAGTCTACTTTAAACACTCTCTACGTATCTTCGATGCTAGGACCAAGCGGAGCCAGGTTGCAATAAGAAGTGCACAAGACGTCTTTAGAGAAGATATTTGCACTCAGGCGCGAGAGAAATTCGCACCCTGCCCAGCTTAGCGATTGTCACGTTCACACTGACTGCTTCTTAGCGGCCATTTAGCAACTCAACAAGGTGAAATGCTAAGCTGAGATATCCGTTACAAAGATTTTAAATGAGAGTAAATAAATTTGAACTTAAAACTTATTTAAGATTTGAGTCTCTAATTAACACCACATTTAGGTATAATCTGCAGATCTTGGGTTAAATACACAAAGTGCCATTTCATCTTCCATTTATTTTTCATTATGATAGACTCATCAACACTGACCAAAATGCTATGGAATAGCTGTGTGTATTTCAATTTGAATTGATTCCATCTTAATTGTCTTCCCCTTCATAAATTTTATGTTAAGTAGTTTTTTGTAGTACCTACTTTAGAATGTAGAACCTACCTTATGAAAAAAAACAAAGGTAGGCCTATCTTTTTAAAGAAATAGATGTTTTAGGAAATTGATAAAGATTTGCGGTTGGAGATGACTTACTGACTCACTAATGAGCTACTGTTTTAGGGCTGTGAGTGTGTGCTTGTTTGTAACATTTTCTACTTTCATTTATGTCTGTAATAACCAAAGTATGTACACTAATGAAATCATATTATAAAAGCCTATTCTCAGTTGTTTAGCCTAGATAAAGGCTTGTTATTACATCGTCTTTAAGAACTAAACTGCCAATGCCACAGATTTTGTAGAACAAGAATAATCGCCATGGTCAAGTGATTGGTCTTTTGCTTTAAGAACGGCTGTTTTTAGGGACATTTTGGAACTGAATTGCATTTTGTGAAATACCTTATAGCCACAGGAAGTACAAGGGGATTCTGAAAGGCACTTCTAATTTTGTAGCTATGCTGCAGATTAAAAAAAAATATGTATGGAAAAAAATGTGTCATTGCTATGTCGTATTTTAAACATATTAGTAACATTTATTGAAAAATCCAAGCAATACACTCATGATGGTTTTCCTAGTCTTGGTCAAAATGCCTTTTGTTGTTGATGTTACCGCATGAACATACTGTTGTCTATGGACTATAGAGCACCATGCTCGTTTCATCACTACTCTGCAAGTACGTTAAGTAGCCATGACCGATGCTGACATAATAGATACTTTTAAACTTATTTTCCACAACCATGTTTTTTTTTAAGAACTTCGATTCCGCCCCAAAAAAACAAAAAAACTTAATGCAAAAAATACTAATTGAACATGAATGTCTTACTTGGATGTTCTAACGCGGGTGCTTGGCTGTGTTCTGGTCAACAGCCACCACCGCTCAGATGTCTGCCTACAGGTCTCCTCTCTTTAACAGCCACTTGCTTAGTTAAAACACAACATAGCATTATCCCTGCAAATGAACGTCTGGCAGATAGGAAGAGGAATATGGAGCCGGACAGGGAATATTACTTACAAGGCTCCGGCATTGCTGACTGGAGATGAGCTGTTGGAAACAAAGACAGAGTATGTATAGGTGTCAGGAAATGTATGCAGGTTATTGTGCTCTGATAGGAGGCCTGTTATCACTGACATATAGATAAATGTCTCTGCTCTCTGCTAGACACTTCCTGACTCCTCTCCGGCTGTCTCCTTCCATCTCTCTTTGTCACTCACTCACACCCACCCATCCCACGAGTCTTGAAGACCAACAAAATGTCACATATCCAAGCCAAGTCCATAAACAATGACGTACAAGCCCACCAACAGCTAATAGACTTGCTGACTGGAGGGTTTGTTTGAAAAATATGTAATTGTGTGTACTTATGTACAAACTCTGTTTATGAATGAGATTCACAGCTTAAAGAACTCATTCTGGGGCCGTATTCACAAAACATCTTAAGGATAAAAGTAGCTCGTAACTTGCTGATTTAGGAGAGACTCCTAAAAACAACGGTGATGTCAGTCCTGATTAGACTATTACATTTCTGGCCTAAGAGTATTTCACAAAGGGTTTTAGCGCTAAAACCTGCTCTTAAATCTGTGAAAATTTAAGAGTCGGTCAAGAGGACTCCTAAATCACGAAGACCGAATCGCAAACAATCCTTAAATGGCTGCTCCCTGCAATCCACCTCGTAAACAGGTCAACAGTTTAAAAACTCGATACTGAGCTTTTAGAACGGTGTCGCCTTAATCGTGAGGGGATTATGACTATAGAACAGCTACAAGGATGCAGTCACTTCACCAACAAACAAAAACAACCCAATAACATCGGAGATCAAGGTTGTGACAACTCTACACTATTTGGCTACAGGGAACATGCAGCTATGCAATGCAAACAAACTACATATATCTCAGTCATGTCGGTAAATAAATACATCAAACAATAAATGCTCTTTCCAGGCCCCACATTGTCTGACAATTCATACAGTTCACTCCTGATGGTCACCAACTACTTTCCAAAAAAGTTGAGACGCTCTGTAGAATGTATAGAAAAACAGGATGCAATGATTGCAAATCATGTAAGCCACATATTCAATAGAACATAGTACAAAGAACACATATTAAATGTATTGTTTGTTAGAATAATATATGCCCATTTGATGCCAGCAACAAGCAGGGACAGGGCCAACAAAAGCTGGGAAAAGCTGTGGAAACCCCCCAAAAATTGTTGAACATGTCACTACACTGCACACAAGGGGAACACTTAAATCACATATTGGGTCTCGATGAATTAATGATCAAAATCTTTACTGTACATTCTGTAAATCATTGAGAACCAAATTCCGTAACAATGGTCAATGGAAACCACAATAAACAACAGGATTAAGGGCTGGACTCAAACTCAAAGAGAAAATCGGAGTAAACAGTTGTAATTACAGGACGTTCCAGATTGCGTGAATTTCATCATGGCAACTCAATGTGATTTTGTAGTGTTGATGGCCCCCATGTGCCTGTGTGCACTCCCACAACGTCTGGGCATGCTCCTGATGAGACAACGTATGGTGTCTTGGGAGACCTCCTCCCAGACAGTCTGTGGTGCCGCTTGGTGGCATTGGATGTACCAATACATTACGTACCAGATGCACACCAGTAGCCCGCTTGTAGGGCTCTGGCAGTGCTCTTCCTGTTCTTTCTCACATAAAGGAGCAGAAACCAGTCCAGCTGCTGAGTCTTACTGAGAGGCCTTTCTACGGCGCTGACCAGATCTCCTGGTGTAATGGCTGTCTCCTGTTATCTCCTCCACTGACACTGTACTGAGAGACACAGCAAACCTTCTTGCGATGGCACGTATGAATGTGCCATCCTAGAGGAGCTGGACAACCTGTGCAACCTGAATGGCTGCAGGTTCCGCCTTGGGCTGCACTGCTGCATGTGTCCCTGTCACTACCAGTGGCGACAAGGACAATAGCAAAACGCAAAACTAGTGAAGAATCAGTCAGGAAGGATTAGGAGAGAGCAACTGTCCGTGGCCACCACCTGCAAAACCGTTCCTTTTATGAGGGTTGTCTTGCTGTTTGCGCCAAAACAAGCGACATTCACCGAATCACGTATGCTTCTTTACTGGACACACTGATATCCCAGACGTTTAAGTGACTTGGTGCTATACTGTAAACATGATGTGTTCCCTTAATTATTTGGATCAGTGTTATTAAGTTATTTGGCAACAGGTCAAATAAAACATAAATCTCTTGCCTTACCAGTCAGTATGCTAATGATTTATTCAGCCATCTCATCATCAGTGTATTTCTCCCTGGGCATATGACTCATCACCAAGTCTTCCCACTCATTAACTGATAAATTGTCCATTAACTGATAAATTGTCCATGTGATTACCTCTAAAGAATGGCAGCTTTGTCAAGTTCACAACTGTGGAGGTGTTCTGTGATTATTTATTGAGAAGATGGGACTGTGCAAGCCGTGGCTTGCCTTGATAGATTCTGTTTTTCAAGGTTCGTAATGATACCACCCAGGGCATCTTTATTTATGACCTGCAGGGGCATTTCGAGAGGCTCTGGAGGCCCCAGACAGAAGAGACCAAACCCCACCTCAGGGCTCTTAGTACTTTTCTGGTTTGCCTACCCCTCTGATGAACCTGCGTAGGAATTTAGAGGGCTGCATGTAATGTTGACTAAGTAATTGTTAAGGATGTTATGGATACAAACTGTAGTTATAATAATTATCATCAATGAAAAGAAGACGTCAGAAAGGAGAGGAATATGCGAGCTCTCTGTGACACGTGAATGTTGATGCGTTCCCACTCATTAAACATATATTTTATGTATATAAATACGTAATCCAAAATATCATAGTGTGTTCTTATTAAAAAAGTTATTGCCGTCTTCATTAGAACCTTTACCTTGGAGAATGATGTGTTTTTCATAGGCCTACAATACAACATGTATTTCAATTTCAGAGGGGCACACTAAGCTCATGAAATGTGCTGCACGTTCAGGTATTATCTTATATAGAAAATGTCTAGTATGATAGCTGGATTCAGGCTGTTAATGGTTTAATTCAGTGTTAGGCTGCCTGTTTTCTGAGAGCAAAACAGTTCAGATAGAAAACTTTAGATTTGTCTTGTGGCACAAACAGGCCCCTTGGCACCGCATCATCCCATTGGTACGTCGTCCAGGGAGGTTCCACAGCAGCTACTTAAGGGACAAGTAGGAAATGCCCAGGCAGAAGCTGCAACAGGCAATGCTGCCCAATAGAAGGAGAAAGAAAAACCACTGATGGGGGAGGAGAGGCACGCCCAGAATTGGCGCCTGTCCTCACCCAATACCGCCATTGTGAGGCCACCGCTGACGACACCACCTCATCACAGGTGAGCAGTTTGTTTGAAATGAAACTTCACATCCTAAACCCCTGTCCGGTATCCATTTCGTTTCGCACCCCATTACAGCGTGTTAAAGAATCAAATGGCTTTGGCTTAGTACTCTTAAATATTCCCTGTTGTCATCATTTCATACCACATGTTGAGCATCTGAAGGGTATTTTGATTGCATTTTGATGGCAGTTAATAGCCGTTGAGAAATAATTTAAACTTTGCTGACCTTTATGTCTTTATTTGAGTCGTAATACAGAGTACTACAGTACACACATAATGAATGTTTCCTGTATACCGGCCCTAACATGTCCCCACACAACAGATCCATAACACTTGTCCCTTCACTTTCAGGTACATGAGGAGACTATGCCCAGCTTGTTGCTACCGACACGGAGTATAGACAGTGTTCCGTATTGAGGAGACCTTGCAAGGCCATTGAAACGGGAATGATGTCCACCTACATGAATTGCAGTTTGTACATTTTTACTAATGTTGGTGCACCTGTACGATCAGTGACATTATAAAGCGGACATTTTCTATTGCACTTCTTGCTTTAGTCAATGCTTTTGGAAAACCCAGTGATGGGGGGGTAGAGGCCCAATCAGCTTTGTTGATACCAGATGACATCTGCTTAGATGGTTGAAATCAGATGCGACCCCCGAAGTTTGACACAACTGTGGTAGCAGTGTGCATTCTGCAAAAACTATTTCATGCTGAGCACTGGCTGAGAAAGGTGAACAAGGCATCGTGTGGCATGAGGGTGATACCCGAGTACCTGCATAGAAATGGCCAGGATGGCTACTCTATTTGTAAAACATTTGCACACTACCTTTCCTCCGAGGCAGGAAGTTGGAACCTTCAGGACAGAATTGTGGAAAGGGGGCCAGAAATTTTTCTTAAAAAAAAAAGAATACGTTTTCCTTATTTTATTTTATCTCTTAACATACAGGATGTGATTTTAATAAACGTGTTTATTTATTTAAAATATATTAACTACTGTATTTTAACTACATTTTATAATTAAAATTAAACAATTTCTATTGACTTTGAGTCTTGCACCATTTTTGCATTTGACTACATGTTTGGCTTAATATCTCAAACACTAAATGGTAGTTAATTTAAGCGCATTCATTTAGCTAGTTTCATAGATTGTAATCACAACTAGCTCCCTGCATGCCTTTCATTTAATTAGTATTTTAATTACTTACTTAGTAATGGCAAACCTCATGTGCTTAGGATCTTAATGCACATGAGATTTGATCTTAAAATCTGTATGATCTACTCAATATCTTGAGTAGATAATAAATGCAATTGTAAAGAGTAGCACATGTAAAAATAAAATATAATTTTACAAAATCTTTCCATTTCTCCAGTGACTTTACCCATACACCTACAGCCTTCAAATGAGGATGGTGTAGGATTTGCAAGAGTAGCTGTTTTTCAGGACAGTTGTTGTCAAATCAGTTCTGATGGAGTTTCCTTGACTGGAACACAATTTATTTGAAATGCGTTTTTCTGGATTTTTTTGTTGTTACTCTGTCTCTCACTGTTCAAATAAACCTACCATTAAAATGATAGACTGATCATTTCTTTGTCAGTGGGCAAACGTACAAAATCAGCAGAGGATCAAATAATGTTTTCCTCCACTTGTATTGTCATGAATCTTCGATGTAAACTTGCCTTAATACAAACGCCCCCCTATACCAGGTCAACGACCCCCTTTTCAAAGTATCGCATCCAGCGCCCTCAGTCGTCCACTGAACGCCCCCGTTAAAGAAACACTGTTATGGACCAAATAATCAAATGACGCATTAGCCTCACAAAATACCTACAGCCAGCATGCCTATACAAAGACATAGATTGCTTATGTTGCCTGGTACAAATGCATACAGGCCTATATTGCCTGGTAAAGCACATTATTGGTACACAGCAGTAGTGTAAGGCCCTTTTCTAAAATGTCACATTAGGGCTCCAATTACATACATCATGTACCTAAGCTCTTCAGCCCACAGCAGCCCTCCCACCTCCAACCAGGAACCAGCCATCCCCAAAGAAACCCACAACACAAAACATAATGGTATGAAAGATTCATGGGTGGACTAAAATAGAGCATTATCTAACTGGCAATAGACACATTTTATAACCCGAGTAGTCTGTCATGTTGGTGCTCTGACATGGTGACGCCATGAATTCTGAGCCCCGGGTCTATTGGTGTTCCTCCGATTTTATTTATTATAAAATAGCTATTTGAATAAACATAGAGAGAGCCTTGTTGGGAGGGCGTGAGACTGACCGCCAGGCACCAACGAGAGCTGTCTGCGACTGTCCCGATCATGTACGACTTAGTGACGGATGGTATATGTGTAATGGCTGTTTGTCGGTGCGGGTATGTTTTGTTGATCCACTGATCGTTCTTTGTTGTGCCAGGGTCTTACACATCATTAGGGATTGTGCCCTTTGACATTGGATGCTTTAACACCTATTGTTAGACAGTAAAGGTTCTGTCTTTCTACAGGTCTAACACAATTGAACACATTTCTCACAGTCTCTGCTCACAAACACACCCACACACAAACACGGCACCAAGGGATGTGGGAATGTGTAATGTGTCAGATGGAGCTGTAGAGCGAGAGGTTCAGGAGAGTGTAGTGGTGTGTAATGTGTAGCAACATTACTTGTGAAACACAAGTTTCTCATGCATAATGATTCTGGATCTTACCGCCTATTTAAAAGCGCTAGCTGTCGTTCCCATTTAACGCCCCGGCCCACACTGCATTACGCCCGCCTCTAACCCACCTGCCTTGCCCAGCCTCGGTCGGCACTAAACATTAACATGTCTGTTTTCATCAGAGGTCTGTATCTGTGGATCCACAATTGTTGTCTTTCCACTGGAGTTGGGAAGAAAGAACATGTGTTACTATGTTAAAAACAACAAGGGATGGACAGGAAAAAGAATGGCCATGTTTGATTTGCCTAGTTCATGTTGCGTCAATGAAACAGGCAGTAATCTAGTTGCACATTTAGATCTTTTTATTAAATAGCCAATGTGTGAGATCAGTAAAACAAATCTAAATGTTTGATCATATATACACTGCTTAAAAAAAATAAAGGAAACACACACAATCCTCAGAGTATACCACCAATTCAACGTCAACTAGGGATATCAATCTGTCCAGTCCATAATGGGACATAACCAAGCCCGGTGCAGCTTGATTGGCATTTTCCAGAGAACACCAGAACTGGCAGGTCCACCATTGTGGCCCCGTTCTTTTTAAAGATGAGAGCAGGTTCACACTCCGATGTCACAGGCATAAAAGTGTCTGGAGACGCAGTGGTGAACATTATGCTGCCTGCAACATCATCCAGCATGACCGGTTTGGTGGTGGGTCAGTGATGGCCTGGGGACGCATATCCTTGTGATGGCCTGGGGAGGCATACCCTTGTGATGGCCTGGGGAGGCATATCCTTGTGATGGCCTGGGGAGGCATATCCTTGTGATGGCCTGGGGAGGCATATCCTTGTGATGGCCTGGGGAGGCATATCCTTGTGATGGCCTGGGGAGGCATATCCTTGTGATGGCCTGGGGAGGCATATCCTTGTGATGGCCTGGGGAGGCATATCCTTGTGATGGCCTGGGGAGGCATATCCTTGTGATG
>JACXGK010003219.1:0-19422 GCA_016801125.1 Novumbra hubbsi | reverse complement strand
ACCTGTTCCCCCTTGATGTATCTCTGGGGTTACTCGGAATTAAACAATGCGTATGCTGAAGAAAGAGTGGCACAGACCAAACATATACAATTGAGAAAATGGCTAATACACTTGGCCATAAACTATTGTTTCGGGCAGCCCCAAATATGTACATGTATGAATCTGTTTCAAAGGTAATCAAAACTAGTTTGGGCTGTTCAATATCTCTTGTTCTTTCTGTGTTTACCAACATATTCTTTTTAATGTATCTTAACAGGAGTTCATGCTAAGACCAAAGGGAATGGCATTGGGACAACGATGGGAATGTCCTTGAGTGGCCCGGCCAGAGCGTAGACTTGAACCTGATTGAACATTTCAGGAAAGATCTGAAAATGGCTGTGCACCGACCTTCCCTATACAACCTGATGGAGCTTGAGAGGTCCTGCAAAGAACAATGGGAGAAACTGCCCAGAAATAGGTGTCAAGCTTGTAGCATCCTATTCTAGACTTGAGGCTATAGTTGCTGCCAAAAGTGCTTCAACAAAGTATCGAGCAAAGGCTGTACATACTTATGTACATGTTTCTATTTTTGTTCTTATTTTTCTTTTATGTTGGTCATAATGGGGTATCAGATTGTCATTATAGGGTATTGAGTGCGGAATTTGGAGGGAAAAAAGGAATTGAATACAGTTTGGAATAAGGCAGTAACATGACAACATGTGAAAAAAATGAGGCGTATTTACAAAAGGTATATTTTAATATGTCTGCAACAGACATATTGCATTAAATCCATACGGCATGTACCACAATGGGGTTTACCAATTTTGTTTTTGCTGTGACAGTACATTTGACATAGATTAACTTTACATATTTCCTTCTAATGTTTAGCAGCGGATTTCTTAAACGTGAACCCTTGTTAAAACCCTGGTGGCCTTCTGCCTAGTAATCCGACCAAATTTGCAGATACATTTTTTTAAGCCGCAGCTGCATAATTGGACACAGGTTAGAATTAACAATATGTTTGTTAATTGTCATGATAAACACGCATATATACGCAGTGGTCTACAGCTATTTATTTTACGTTCACAGAGAAAAATATCAAGTCAGCAGCATTATGGACATGTTTAGAACTAATAATTAGGTTGCAATAATGACGGCACATACTAGATTATTGATTGTGATGATGAACACACAGGCCTATTTACATGTAAACATTGAGGGTTTGTAAAAAAGGCTTGTAAACAATTGAGTGACTTTTTCAAATGTATCATTAACTTGAATGACTAGTTAATTCATTTGAAAGGTTGGCAGACACTGTATAACTGGCAAGATTCATTCTCTGTCCTTCAGCTCAGCTCAATGTATCCACCAACAACTTAGTATAATGTGCACAGAGAAAAACAGAAGAGAGCAATCTGTAGAGAGCAATCTGTAGAAAGCAATCGAGAAGAAAATTAGACGTTTAGGACTGATAATTGGACATAGGACGCAGCAATTACTTCCATGTATGGCTTATTGAATAATACGATAGACACAGCTATATGACCAAGCCTCTGCTTAAGAGGCATCACAAAACAAACTTTAATGAACGACACAAAAATATCTGAGTCAGTAAATACAGTCAGACTTTCCAACACTATTAGGCTCCTGTAGGCAGGTAGACCTGTTGAATAAGCTCTTGGTTTCAATACCACTGTGAAGTTTTAGCCAGCGCAGCAAAGTTTTGCACTGGCGAACACTGTTGCACCGTTGTTTTGTAAACACACCCCAGACTCATTACCACCATTGATCATGCACAGCGGTTCCTGGTTATATATGTGTCCTTGTTTCTTCCGTTGGTGTGGTCCATTGTTGTTGTTCGTTGTATATTCGACACGTCACGTCCTGTGTTTCTTTATGAATTCATGCCACTGTTTACCTTCTGACTGTGAGTACAGTAAACTTTTTCCACTCTTATTGAATACATCAATACGTTGCATATGTTTGCATTTGGTTCCTGCACATACCAAAGCCATGACAGAATGAACCACCAATTCCTGGAACCAGCAACGTTATGCTAATTTTAACCGCTGGAAAAGGACTCCGGATAGAAAGTGGAATGGGGTTCAGACCTTCTCCTCTGATGACTCCCAAGCGGAATACGACGTCTGGGACCTACCTGAGGATGAGCCAGGCTGCGGTCTCGAGGAGTGGCCAGGTGCATTTTACATACTAAGTCCACGGCGCTTCTCGGCACCTGGCATGGCTGGGCATGGGGGGGGGCTAAAGGGGTGCCCTGGGGGGGAACCAGAAGGGGGGTCCCGATCGTCTGGGTCCATCTAACAGGCAGCCCAGGGGCCACACACGGGCCCGGTGATCAGCAGCCATGGCGACAACGGAGGTAATGGCAGCGGGCTTGGAATCCTGCCTCTAATGTTCACAAGACTGAACTTGAATGAAACAATAACAAGACTCATCTCTTGAGAGACCGGAATAGTATAACCTAATAATATTATCTAATCCAATCCATGTAATGTAGGGAGGATGGTATTGCAAGTGTCTAAAGCAAGAATAAGGAGACCACATGTCAATGTAAACATATAGACAGACTGCCAAGACAGTTTAAATAACAATATCTCAGAAACTGAATATTCTTGTGGACTCTTTTAGGTTCGGAGGGAGACAAAGAAAGGACATTAATGGGAAGGCAGAGACAGAGTAGGATATCTTCAGACAATGAACCTCTTGTAGTGACCATTATCTTTCTTTTGTTGGAAAAATTTCCCCAATGGTTGATTTACCCAATGGTTGAACCCTAAAATGTACCATTTATGTGATCTCCAAAGTTAGTCAGACTAACAAGGTTATATTGTAGATCGAAGTGAGAAAAAGCAGTTAATGTGAAGATAGATCTGTACAATACTGAAAATGTGAAAACATGTCAAGTGTTTAAGAAAATATTAATTACATTTGTGCATATTTTGGCCCTTGATAAGAAATATAGAACTAAAATAGTATTACTAAAATAACAAGCGTAATCAAAAGCATCACACCTTTAGACTGAAACTAATTCTAACTAGCTAGAGTAATGTCTTTAAATGTACAACATTCAGCATGTGCTAAAACACACTTTAATTTCTGAAAACTAAAAGCATGCTTGTAAACGGAGTCACCTTGCTACCAAATGTAGGTTTTTATCTGGTATAAACTACCAACCTGTAAGTAAATTTTACCAATGAAAAAGAGCTACAGCATAGATACCGCAATGCAGGCTGATTGATTGTAGCCCCCAGTCTAAAACGAAACAAATTTTCTCTAGCAACCTGCAAGGCCAAAGTGAAGTGGGCAGTTCTTGGGAAAAAGTGGTCACTTCCCCTTTCTGATTTCTGGCATAATGAAATTTGACAAGTGATTTATGTTGAACATTAATTATGCTATGGTAGGTCATTTGTTACAGTGGGGAAGCACAGACGTTGTTTCAGTTTATAATTGAATCACACACAATAATGAATTGCCCACTTTGTGTTCACCGCCTGTCTTTGCTATAAACCCTTTGTTGATTTTCATATAGGAATGCATTGTCTTATATAAAACCAGTAAGAATGGAAGCGGTGGTGGAAACATATTTCAAATAATTTTTAAATAATGTCCATTCATGAAATGAATTATTTCCAATGGGTGGTGATTCATTTTTCGAATTGTCAGAATTACAAGTGCCTTTAAGTGCTTTTAAACACCATTCATTAAAGTTCAAAATGTATGATGAGTAAGGTTCCACATCTTGTGCATGCAGAGTATGCTGTGCATGATTATATATCACTGAAAGACAACATGGCTAGCTTGCAGACAAGTCATTGCTAATGCGCAATATGGCTTGTGCAAGTGCAAATACATACTTGAGAGAGAAGAGACATCGATTACTGAGAGAGTGTGACTACTATGACATGTTTAACATCAGTTATCTGTCTGTCAATTGATTATGTTGCTTTTGGAATGGATTCACATTTGGTGTCTTCAGACCAGATCATTGTTGTCCTCATTCTTCAGGTCTTTCATGTGGCATGTCATAAGCTACATATTTGTATCTTAACTAAATATTAAAATAAATATTAGTTACAACAAACCCTGTTCACAACAATACAGGCACACACACATACACAAACAGAGAGACAGAAACATGCAAACACATTCAGTCCCTGAAACAGTCCCTCAATGTTTCATCAAGATATACTACTGTGTGTCATCGGCCTAACTGAAAATGGACATTGTGGTTCCGGATGACATCCCTTAAGAGACAGCATATATAGTGAAAGCTAAAAGTGTCCCACAACCGAGCCTTGAGGAACATCAAAACATACCTTTGATTTGTCAGAGGAAATGCCATCTACACATAAATACAAACTGATAGCTTTCAGACAAATATGATTTAAACCAGGCTAGAATGTGTCCGTGTTGCCCAGTATAGGTTTCCAATATCTCCAAAAGACAGGAGTGATCATTAGGTGCCAAAGGCAGCACTAATATCACGAAGCAACAGGACTGATGCAAACCTCTTGTCTGAGGCCTTTAGAAGGGCATTTAACACCTTTGCAAGTGCAGCCTCAGTGCTATGATTGGGTCTGAAACCACAGTGTAGCATTTTGTTATACAGCGTTCACCGAAAGAGTAATAGCATCTCATGCATCTTTTTTTGTTATTTTATGTCCACCCCTACTGAATATGACCGCTTGTTTGCTGAGCTACAATGGAGTAGGACATATGCAGGTCTCTTTAAGTCTTGTATTTGCCTAAATTAAATGTTATGCTGTGTAGGATTATAGTACAACCTTTAGAGAAGCAATTAAATACGAAAAATCTTTAAGTAGTTTGTCCTCAGTCAAAATTAATGGTTGATGTTACAATGGTGCCGGGGATGCTATTAAGGAAGGGCCCTGCAGCCAAAAATTCAGAAATACAAAATAATACATTCACAAACAAATACAATACAAATACAATGAATATTTAGTTCTCACTCAATGAAAGGTTAATGTACAAGGGGAAGGGCAGTACAACAGTACTGTAAATAGTTAATTCTCACTAAGATGAATGGTTGCTCTTACAATGGAGCCAGTCATGATTCTTGTTGCGGTTCGTGGGTCAAGTCTACTTGATTCTAATTTCTCAAATATACTCCAGGAAACCAATACTTTCATTCTAAATAGTTTATTAAAAACGTATCGGTGATACACCGGCAAAGTGCACTCATGTACATTTTCCTTGGTATGACGAAGACACACATTCCGGGGGATTCATTTTCAAGTTTTCTAACATCTAGTTCTCATAATACTGCTTCTTGTCCTACGAACGTAGAAGACACAAAATAAATAATCATACATATATGGGCCTGGGTCCAAATGGAGGACAAGGTATAGCTGGCAAGAGTTCTGACTGAGAGGGGAACAGGGTTAAGCTGGAGTTGGTCCCAAGTTCCCATTATATCCTATCTACATGTTTCCCAAATGCATAGACATTTGTATAACCTATGCACAAACCTACATATTTAACACATATTCTGTAACACCAAATGTATTCAAATATAATATATTGATGGATTAACATGGATTTGATGTGCGTAGATCAATCATTCATATATGTTCTGTAAATAGTTTGTTTGCAAACTTAATTAAATATTATGAACATGAAATTAAATTAGAGATTGCCTGAACAAAATAAATAGATTTTTTGCAATACATTTTTGAAATGTCTGCCCGTTCAAACATGTGTAACTTGCAAAAATATAAAAAATTTTCTTACCAAAAAACGTGGGGATAAGCCGTGATTCTCCTCTCAACTGTTGTGAAATGCCAATTCTTAAATTCTCTCAGTATTCACATTTATTTCCAAGCCAAACATGTAATATGTGAATTAGATTCCATAGCTACAAAGCATCCTTACTATTTTCAACAATACTAATCATGAAAATGCCATATTAATGTACTTCATGTAATTTAGTGGGCAATATGTTTTGTTCCATTTATGAATAAACATATTGTTATTAGGTAATTAGCCAAACCCTAAATTATATTATAGCTAAACACTGATGTATTTTAAACAACATATTGTTTGAAGATAAATGTACAAATGTAAACGTAGATGGTACAAGTGTTGTGACAGACTTTTTTTTTGCCCTTCTGAAAAATACAACAAAAATCATGCATCATTTATTATGTTTTGTCAATATCAGTAATCTAATGTGCATTTGCCTTTCGAAGTGTTGGATTTGTTTAAAAACTATAAACTATTTGATAATAAAAGGATCACAGTGATAATCACTCTGATGGATTGCGCAATAACGTGCAGTTAAGGTATCAGCTATACTGAAATGGGAAACTCCCAGGTTCTCCAATTACGACTAAATCCAATCCTATTACAGATATCAAGTGTGAAAAATGTATACGATTGTGAATATGATGAGGATAAGATCTGAGCCTATTGACTAGTCTTATGTGGCCGCCACCATGCTTCTCCACAAGGATGGGATTGCCTAAGGGGGTAAGCCGTGCCTGGTTTCCTCCAGATGTGATGCTTGGGATTCTTGGGGGCAAAGAGTTCCATCAGGGTTTTAGAGAAACTTGTTTCTCATAGTCTGACAGTCTATTTGTTGCCTCTTAGTATACTCCCAATAAGGCTGTCATGAGCTTTTTATTGAGGAGTGGCTTCTGTCTGGCTACCATCATGGCCAAATTGGTGGAGGACTACACAGGTGGATGTCCTTCTGAAGGGATCTTCAATGTCCCCAATTGAATTCTGGAGCTTTGTCAGAGTGGCCATCAGGGTGTTGGTCACCATCCTGACCAAGTCCCTTCTCCTAAGGTCAGTTTTAGCACTCTAATGCATTTGGCTTCTTGCTCAGTTGTGCACTAGAGCCTCCCGCTCTTTTTTCTTTGCTGTTCTGTGAAGGGTAGTACATACGTTGTACAATATCTTCAATTCCTTGCATTAAATGGCCTTGCATTCTCAGATCAAGAATAGATTGAGTCTCAGCAGAAAGTAATTTGTTTCTGGTCATTTTGAGCTTAAAATCCAAACCACAAACAATGATGTTGAAGATACAGAACTAGTGTAAAGGCCAGTTTTATTGCTTCTTGAATCAGCACACCAGTTGTCAGCAGTGCTACAATGATCACAAAAGGGTTTTCTAATTATCAATTAGACTTTTTAAATGATAAACATGGATTAGCAAACACAATGTGTCATTGGAACACAGGAGTGATTGTTGCTGATAATGGGCCTCTGTACGCCTACGTAGATATTCTGTAATTCTGTGTTTTGATCAATCTGATGTTATTTTGATGAACAAAATATTTGCTCTTCTTTCAAAAGCAAGGACATTTCTTAGTGACCCCAACCTTATGAACAGTAGTGTATGTGTGTGCAAACCTGTGTGTGTTAGGGAGGTTAGGAGTCCTTGATCTGAACCATTCGTGACAACAGACCTAACCTACATCCCACCTGTATCTTTACAGACAGCAAACATTTTTATTGAGTTTAAAACAACTAATTATTTGATTATCTGATCAGTGCAGCATCTTAAAATATACATTTTTCCCGATCACCGATAATATCAAGACAATTTGTTCATCATAGCTATATTCATAAAACTATATATATACATTTTATGATTCATTTTGTCCAAGTACTTGGCACACCTATACTATCAACTTGTCTGTCTGCCTGAAACATTAAGCTAACGGCTCCCGCATTGCTTTGATGTGTCTCTTTCACATAAGTTGAATGCAAAACTAGTATAAAGTCTCGTACCACCTTGCTCATGAACATCACTCTTAGTAAGCCCAGTTGGTGGAAGCTAGGTAGTGATGAGCAAATAAAGAAAGATAAAAAAAATCAATAAAGGTTTAGTCAGATTTAAAAGATGGCGTTAGCCTCAGCTTTATGGTTACTGAGCCACTTTCAGGGTGGCCAAGTCCTTGGGTTTAAAAGAAAGGTTTATTGTGCTGTAAACACGGTCCAATTCTCTTTTCCATTTCAACCACATAAAGATCTGACACATCAGTAAATCTACAATGGAGATTGGAGACCCCTCTTTGCCCTCCTCGCTTCGTTCTATTTCTTAGATTTTTTGTCATTTCTGTCCTCAGGGCTGGTTGTGGTGTCGGGTGTATCTATGAGTTGGGGTTCTGGAAACCTATTGCCAACAACAACGTGACCAATTATCTCTCAATTTGGTAGGGGGATAGTGGACTTTACACTGTGTACACATGTGGTCAAAAGATTGCAGAAAACAATTCGTGGTGAGTCATAGCAGATTTAAGAATCCAAACGATTTTACATTTAGAAGGACTGCTCATCAGGTATTTTTATGACGTTTGTGAGGCATGTTTCTAAAACCAAATATATGATATACAGTCATGTGAAAAAATAATTGGCAGTCCATTAAGTATTTTGTTATTTTTTAAGAAATATGGACATACATATTTCATCTTCTTTCAAACAATATATATAGATAAAGATGATGTCATTGTTTTTGTTCGAATTACATGTTAACCGTGATATATCATCTAACAAAATATTTACAAAGATGCGTTTTGAGGAAAACGTTAGGACACCATATGAGTGCCTAATAGCTGGTATTGCCCCCTTTGTCTGAAAAAAACTCAAGACATTTCCCATTACTGTCCACCAGTCTCTGACATGCAGAATGTTTTCAGATGCGTGGCGTTTGAGCGGTTTCTTGTATGCACAGTTTATTTCAAATCAGACCACAATATCTCAGTAGGATTAAAATCTGGGATTTGACTTGGTCATTTTAGAACTCTCCATTTGTTTCTTTGAGCCATTCCTTGGTGGATTTACTGGAATGTTTTGGGTCATTGTCATGTTGCATAGTCCACATCCACTTCAGCTTAATATTTTTAGACAACTGGTCTTACATGTTCCTCAAGCACCTCTGAGACAACGAAGAATTCATTGTGAATTCCATGATAGTGAGCTGACCAGGCCCTGCGGCAGAAAAGCAGCCCCAAACCATCACATTTCCTAAAAGGCTGTATTTGGTTTGCGCCACACATGTCTTTTGTAACCGTACCCAAACAATTCTACTTTGGATTTATCTGTCCAAAACACATTGTTTCAAAAGTTCTTTGTCCAGGTATTCTCTGGCAAAATTAATTCTGCATCCACAAATTCATTCAGAAGAAATCATATATAAAACAGATTCAGAATTGCCACAGCCTTCTCTGGGCCCAAACACATTTAAAATGGACTGAGGCAAAGTCAACTACATGGCTCTGTAGTAGACATGTCTGAGTGCTATACTGGCCTGCCTGAAGTCCAGATCTGTCAGGTGAAAACATTTAGTGTATTATGGAACAAAAAATACATCAAAGAAGATCCCAAACATTTGAGCAGCTGAAATCCTACATCAAGCAATTATGGGAGACATTTCACTTTCAAAACTACAGCAATTGGTCTCACACAGTGGCAACCATGCCACTGTCCCTTTTTTGAAACGTGTTGCTGGCCTTAAATTAAAAATGGGCATGTATATCCAACCCCAAATTACTCACCTTTAACATTTGATATGTTGTCTTTGTACTGTTTTCAATTAAATATAGGGATACATGATTTGCACATCATTGCATTCTGTTTTTATTCGCATTTTACACATCATCATTTCTTAAACAGGGTGTATATTAAAAGAATAACTATTCTGATAGGTCCTTATTTATGAATATGTTTCCTGTGAATAAACAATGAAACCTATAGTTCTGTGAATCTATTAAACCATGATGAAACAGTCTTCTAATCAAAATTGCGTTCTCCACCTTAACCCCGTTAAGCATTATAGAGGGTCTGTTTCAAATTTAGGTCAGCACTTTATTAAAGGTTACAGATGTCTCAGTGCTCAGTTGGACTACCCTGGGGTGGGGGAATTGCATTTGCGGTTTGGTCCTGCACTGACAAAATGGCAGACAGTTATGATAAGAGTAGTAGAGCAAAATCCATTTAGCCCCAATAAGACCTCAACAGAGGGGGAGAGGTGAGACCCAGCCTGAAGACTTTGAGTCACTGGGGGTGGGGGAAATGGATGAGGTGTGGGCGGGTTGTATTTAGGAGAGAAGAGATTGGAGACCCAGCCAGGAGTGTGTAGGTTCAATGGCCTGGCAGTGTGAGGGGAGGTGAGCTGTGGCTAAGAGAAATGAAGCAAGGTAAGCTGACAGGTGTAAAGGGGGGAAGATGCATTGAAGGGAGGGAAGTTGGTCTACACTGTGTCAACACCTCAAATTCAACATCATAAACCTCACTTAACCATCACACCATCTTTTGATTTAGAGATTGTTCCATTTATGATGTACATGGGCAGAATGGGATCTTTATTGAACTGCAATCTTCAGGGCACCCCACAAATAGACTGGTAAGAATGTTTTTAGAAAAAATATACAAAACACTTAAAACTGCAGATGTCTTCTGGTCATTTATGCCTGTATGTATGCTAGTAGTAAAGTCCCTTTTAAAATATGAACAAACAAAAAAATCTGGAAGTACATTTGCACATACAAGGAATTTTCTTTGGTACTATGGTGCATGACAACAAAACACAGTAAGTGGTATGATGTAAATAAAGTAAATATAAAATGTGCAAACATTTACTTAATAAGTAAGTTAAAGTGCAATGTGCATGAATGGAGTCCAGAGAAGTGCATTCATGTAATGCATTATGTAGAAGTTAAGTTATGGGGCAGAGAGTGTCAATGTCAGTAGGGGTCGTCTGCCCTTGTCGATGAGGCCAGCTGCCGATGGGAAGAAGCCGTTTTTGTGGCGTGAGGTGTTGGTCCTAATGGACCTTAGCCTCCTGCCAGATAGGAGTGGCTGAAACAGTCTGTGTCCAGGGTGGGAGGGGTCAGCCACAATCTTTCCAGTGCGCCTCAGGGTCCTGGTGGTGTACAGGTCCTCGAGGGATGGCAGATTGCAGCCATTCACCTTCTCTGCAGATCGAATGGCTCGCTGCAGTCTGCTCTTGTCCTTGGCAGTGGCAGCAGCGTACCAGATGGTGATGGAGGAGGTGAAGATTGACTCAATGATGGCTGTGTAGAAGTGCCCCATCATTGTCTTTGGCAGGTTGAACTTCCAGCTGCCACAGGAGGTACATCCTCTGCTGTGCTTTTTTGGTAATGGATGTGATGTTTTGCTCCCACTTGAGGTCCTGGGTGATCATGAAGTGGAAGGACTCTGCAATAGTTACTGGGGAGTCACACAAGGTGATTGGGGTGGGTGGGGCTGGGTTCTTCCTAAAATCCACAACCATCTCCACTGTCTTCAGAGCGTTGAGCTTCAAATTGTTCTATCTGCACCAGTTCACCAGGTGGTCAATCTCCCACCTGTAGGCGGTCTCATCCCCACCAGAGATGAGCCCAATGAGGGTGGTGTCATCCGCAAACTTTAGGAGTTTGACAGATTGATGGCTGGAGGTGAAGCAGTTGGTGTACATGGAGAAGAGCAGAGGGTAAAGGACGCAGCCTTGAGGGGATCCAGTGCTGATGGTCCGGGGATCGGAGACATGTTTCCCCAGCTTCAAGCGCTGCCTCCTGTCAGACAGGAAGTCAGTGATCCACCTGCAGGTGGATTCGGACACTTGCATCAGCGCTGTAATTATTGTATTAAAGGCAGAGCTGAAGTCCACAAACAGGATCTTGGCATAGGTTCCTGAGTAGTCCAGGTGCTGTAGTATAAAGTTGAGAGCCATGTTAATTGCATCGTCTGAAGACCTGTTGGCTCTGTAGGCAAAGGGCAGGGGGTCCAGAAGAGGGTCGGTGATGGCTTTAAGGTGAGACAGCACAAGGCGCTCAAATGACTTCATGACCACAGAGGTCAGGGCGAAAGGTCTGTAATCATTAAATCCTGTGATCCTTTGTTGGGGATGGGGATGATGGTGGAGGTCTTGATGCAGGCTGGCACGTGGCATGTCTCCAGTGAGGTGTTAAAGATGTCTGTGAACACCGGAGACAGCTGATCAGCACAAAGCTTCAAAGTGGTTGGAGAGACAGCGTCTGGCCCAGCTGCTTTATGGGGGCTCTGTCTCTTAAACAGTCAACATGTTAACATCCCTCTCCAGGACAGAAAGAGTCGTTGTTGTGATAGGAGGGGAGGGGGCCACTGGAATGGGTAGTTTGGGACTGCTCCATGCTCCTGCTGAGGTGGGCTGGGGCTGGGGGATGGCGGCACTGGGGATGGTGTCAGAACTGTCCCATTGTCTTTCAAAACGACAGTAGAACTCGTTCAGGTCCTTGGCCAGGCGAGAGTCGTTGATGGAATGGGGAGCTTTAGTCTTGTAGTTGTAGGCCCCTCCAGACTGAAGCAGAGTGGTTGGCTGAGCATTGTTGTTGTAATGTCTCAGAGTACAGGCGTTTAGCATTTCTCACCTCCTTGCTAAAGCTGTACTTCGACTTTTTAGAACTGTCCTTATCCCCACTCTTGAATCCCTCCTGCTTTTCCATCCTTAGTCGTCTGAGTTTAGTTGTGAACCAGGGTTTGTCATTGTTATAACTCACCTTGGTGCATGATGGGATACAGCAGTCCTCACAGAAGCAGTCCTGAAAACATCCCAGTCAGTACACTCTGAGCATGCCTGAAGATCCTCCACAGCCGTAGTGCTCTGGAACTGGTTTACAGAGCTTGCGTTTCTGTCTATATGCAGGATTCAGGTGGACCATGACGTGGTCAGAGTGACCCAGTGCAGCACGGGGGACAGCATGATAGGCATTATTGACTGTTCTGTAACAGTGATCAAGAATGTTCTCCTCCCTGGCATGTCATTAATTGTCTGTATTTAGGGAGTTCGTGCCTGAGGTTTCCCCTGTTAAAGTCCCCAAGGACAATAACAAAGGAGTCAGGGTTTGCCCGCTCCACACACAGTATCTGGTCTGCGAGCATGCGCTGTGCCTCCTGCACGTTGGCCTGCGGTGGAATGTATACACAGACGAGAATGAATGAAGCAAACTCACAGGGAGACCAGAAAAGTCTACAGTTTATATAGAATGATTCCAGAATAGGAGAACACTGTTTTTGAATCACTGTCACATCAGAACACCAGCCGATGTTTTCCCGGAAAGTTCTGTGTCACGATGTGCTCTGAAAAGTTGGAAGCCTGCCAGCTGTAGCACCGAGTCCGGAATGAGTTCACACAACCACGTTTCAGTAAAGCACAGGACTGAAGACGAGTAAAAGTATCTGTCCTTTCCTGCCAGTAGCTGAAGTTCATCCTGTTTGTTGCACAGCCATCGCACATTGGAGAGAATTATTCCAGGTAACTGTGTGCGATGTCCACGTTTGCGGAGTCGTACGAGCCCAACGGCACGTTTCCCTCTTGTGCGGCGTTTCACTGCGTGAGCAAAGGTAAGGGCCAGTTTGACTAGAATGTCCAATAATTCTACGGATGTTAGCAAGAACGTAGGAAATAAATCCGCCAGAGATGTTCCTCTGATGTTTATGAGCTCATCTCTGGTGAAAGAGCTCCGGGTATCGAAACAGAAAACTGACTTTACAAACAAAATAAGAAAAAACAACGCGCACCAAAACACAGACGCGGCCATCATCGGCAACATCTTGGACTATATTTGCTTCAATTCAAAATAATGAAAACCTAAATTATGTCTTTGTTGAGGTGTTTTATTTACCCCAAACAGAGCAGTGTGAAAGACTCTAAACACCATTTCATTGGTACTTTTAAAGCTAAACAACTGGTGTTATTCATCTGCACTGGATTACCTTCTTTTTTTTTGCACCCCATGCTATGATCAGGATTCAACATGTCTCGGTATAAAATCATAAGATGACTGCTGGTTCTGATTTATAAACCTAGCTAGTGACTGCTGGTCGAGATCCCTATAGTGGAACTATTGCCTTAGATTGATGACCAGGGCGATTGACTGCCGCTTACATTCATAAGCAGAGTGATTGACTGCTGTTGGCACAATAGCTGCCACCAGAGTTGCAGCAGTTGACAAATGACAGGGAGAGTGGGGGGGGTGGGGGTGGCAGTGTGGGAAATTACAAAACCCTCTCTGATGCCTTTGGTAATAATTCCACATCTCTCTCAGTGCCTTTTAACTGACACACTTAATCATATGCATTCAGATAATACAATAGCAAGTAGAGAGCATTATGTGAACACCCAGTGTAAGAATGTAAAAAAATCCTTGTTACAAACGTTATCAGAGCTACATTGAAAATATAAATATACAATTTTTTTTAACTTGAGGGAACAGAAAATATTTGCCGCCTGGTGCTCTCTTTGAGAGGTCTTCCAGTGGCCTACAGGAACACAACCAACACTCCTCCAAAAGGTAGAAAGAATACTTCTATATTTACAGCAAAGAGCTACACGCCATTGAACAAATGCAAATTAATTTGACTGTTGCAGGCAGCGAATGATTCTGGCTCAGGAATTACCACTGTCTGTTTTCTTTTTGGCACTTAATCGTTCCATGCTTGAAAAAATAAAGTAAAAAATCTTCATAGAGAAAGTGGTGACTGCTTAACTTAATTTGCATTATGTTTTAATTGACTGCAAGCAGGCTAGGCATTTGCAGCGATGCAATTAGAAGAATTAAGAAGAGTGGGTGAGCAACACACCACATTACAGTGCATTAAAGTCAATTAATTGAAAATACTGTCCTCCATGAAGAGTGTTCCCCTAGTGACAATCAACTTCCCTCGCAATAATTCTATTTGCTTATGGTTGCATATTATCCTCAGATATACATTTTTATAATGGCAAGCAAGGCCCAGTGCATGAGAGAAAATAGATGCTGTGCATGCATGCAGGACGAAGAACCGTTCTGTTATTATTGAAGGTCTGTTAAATGTCTTTTGTAAATTAACTGTTTATTCTTCACGTCCCACTGTCAGTATATGAACACTTGGCTTTGGGAAGGCAACAATAAAAACCATTGGTTGATGGTTGGCCGTGTGTATTTATGCAATAAGAGTGTTGACAGGTTGTGAAATAATTAGTTACTTCCCCCCCCCTTGCTTATGTCAAGTAAATTGGACGCTTTTAAAGATTGATCTCATCCATTGATGTGCTCTTAGGCCTCTCTCTATATCCCATTTGTTGGAACATCAATTATGACTGACAGAGCTCCATACAAATGAAGCTAGCAGGGGCTAGATCGAAGCTTTAAAGGAGGCAGTATGGAGGCCAGGAGGAAGTGTGAAGTGGAATTTCAGAAATGTACTGTTATGGGGATACAGTGGTACATTATGTTCATTAATGTAATGCTTTTCAACCAGTCATTAGAATGTAATGACTGTAGTACCTAGCAAAATAAGGGCATCTTCAATTATAGATAATTACATACCCATTAAGTGCCCCTAAGTCTAAAATTGACACAATGTCCCGTCCCTTCCTAATTTGAGACAAGAAAGTAATCTGACATGGACACAACCCCAAAAGTGATCTGGAGAAAGCAACCCAATATGTTCAAATACCAGGTACTGAATAAATGTAAGGTAATTACTCAGTAACAAGGTATTGCCAAAATCCTTGCCTCTGCAGAAGACTAAAACATTTTGGCAAGCGGATCTTACTGTAAGTCTGTAAGATTCTAATCACACCTTAAAATCCACAAATGAACAATTAATTAACAAAAATACATACATTTGCAATTTCACCAGCACAATTCCTCATTTAAAAAATGAGCAAACAGGCTGTCAGACAAATCCAAAAGCCAGGTGTAAGGTGGGGAAAGGACCATGAAAATTTAGAGCTCCTTAAATGTACGTGATAGAGGAATTTGGGATGACAAAACATGACCCATGTGTTAATAGGGCTGCTCGATCTGTATAATAAATTATAATCATTATTATATTGTAATTACCTTAAGTGCTATTGTACATCTGTCAGAACATTTGTCATCATTGGAGGTATATTTACTCCTAAATGTAATGTTTCTAGGCACCGACATTGAGGCCAAAACTCTTAATAAGCATGCTGTTGGGTATGTTAGAAAATATCTTGGTGAATCTTGCTAGCTTAAAGGATACGTCGTCATTAGCAGTTGCAGTGTTAACTGAAACTAATATTGAAAGTCCATCAAGTGTTAAAAAAAAAGGTATTAAAGTCCATGAATTAAAGTAATCTGCAAAAATCCAAAAGCACCCGCAAGAAGAACTATTATGGATGTACAATGCATACAAAATGCCTTGTTTGAAGCGCACCTCATTTAACTTTTTGGTTTTAAAGATGAAATATGAGTACATTGACAATTTCAATTATAATTCGATTTATCATGCAGCCCAATGTGACCACTGCTTGCTTCCTGATTTGAAAAGAAAGACCTTTTATTTGTGCATCCTGGGATGGGTATGTGAGTTTTGACTGTTGTGGGAGGGGGTCCTTAAATTTAAATGTCCCCACAGCTGGGGAAAGAATGCTAGTCAGATAACATAGTAGTTATCTATTATAGATGTTACATAAATGTACAAGGAATGTATTTTACATGTATATGTATCGCATACCACAAATCTATTCCTCCATTGCCATGGAGATGGATAAGGTACTAGACACAACCATTGTGGGATGTTGCTTTATAACACAATATACCCCAAGGTCAATAGTTTGATGGTGGGAATCAGCAGAGAGATTAATCAGCAGAGAAACGAATACTGGCGAGAGCGGTGATCTAGAGACAGGTACTATGGAGGAATGGCCAAGTCAAAACCCGGATCTTAATCCTATTGAGATGCTGTAGGGTAATTTGAAATCGGCTGTGCATGCAAGAAATAGGGGACAATAGCAGCTATTTGGACATAGGGAGTCTTTTTCCTTTTCCTAATTTTCACTTTCACATAACTGTATGTTAATCAAAGTCCTTTGGTAGCCTTTTAGCTGTTTATGTCAACATTGAAGACTAGAGTGTGATGACAGAACTACCGGTCCAGCAGGTGGGTTGCTATAAATAAAGCTAAATCAGATAATGTTTAGCTAGCTGTTGTTAGGAAGGCACCAGCTAGCTAAAAAAATATATATTTCTGTCACAGGTTTTAGTGCTAGGTTTCTATTACAGTTCTAGTCAGATGACGTAGTTAGTTCTTTATTTGTCTTGCTGCAATCTATTCATTAAGCTTTCAACCCAAAAACTGTGAGGCCTAACAGACCCCTAGTATCCCCTAAAGCTAAAACCTGGTTAAGGGTTGTTTGCATAATAATTCTCCCTATTAACATGCACATTATCCACAGCATCACAAATCTGCCAAAGCAACAGTTCATCATCTGTGTTGATAGCAAACTTAATAAAATGATCTAAAAAATAATGAATTACATGAAGAATTTGTTTGTGTTCAAAGTCTTATTTTACATTGGAATGTGAAAAACATTTATTATTTAAAAGAAAAAAAAAAATAAAGCAGACAAATATCTGATTTGTTTGATCAACATTGGTAATGGGCAAATCATTGGGTCAAATTAATGGATCTTTTCACCAATGTGATTTGGTTATTAACTTTCACCAAAACACTTTTATTTGCCAACAATCACATCACTACTTGTAACTATATTGAAAACATCCAGATTCACTTGAGTGGTGTGCTTTTCTTAATATTCGTATATAAATTTTTGCAGACAGTTGTTTTGGAGTAGTCAAATCAAGGAGCAAAACATTTTTTTTCAAGGAGCAATAAACTGGTTTGCTGGCTAGCAAACTAATGTTGGCTCTGTAATGATCTGCAGTACTTTAGTCAAAGCTAAACGTGGCCCTTCATTAAGCACTGTAAAACACACTTCACCAGTCCCACTAAGCAAATGTTAGTTAAATGGCCAGCTCTAATGGAAACAAGGAAACACAAGTGTTGACTTATAGAAAACCAATTCTGTACATGAAAATGTTAATACAAAGGGGGTCTGTTGCAATCCCTCGTTGATATACTTAGGTATGTAAAAGTATCAATCCCTCGTTGATATACATTTCTAAAAGTTAGTAAGTAAGTAGTTGTGAGGTCTGTTGCCTTCTGGAACTGTTGAAAAGCAACTAGGACGGATGGCTCTAGCCCTCCACATCTGCCTCTCATCAAGGGTAATCAGAAAGGGTTTAAAAAGGGAGAAGGAAATAGTGGAACTGATTGTGCACTCTGTCACTGTTGAATTTCTTATTTATTTGTAGTTATCAGATTCATGTTTTTGTTTTCTGATCTTTCTTTTTCCATCATGCATTTAGTTGTGGTCAAAGGATTTGCACACAATTTGCTGCATATACGCATAGATATAAAAGCATCAATGCTTGATAAACACAAATTCTACCCAAATCTTTGCAACCCTCCCAAACTCCTTTCTCACAACTGGGTCACTGTTGGCTCCGCTCTGGTTTTCCCACGACAAGGCTCAGGGACTGGAAGTGGCAGCTCAATATCAGAACCTGATGAAGAAGCCCAGAAATCAGACACGGCTCTATTTCTGACTCCATCTGACTCCAATACATTTTGCCCAGCATGTTCATTTGTTGGGTTGGGTTTGCAATTGTGAACTACACTTTGTAAATTGTACTCATTTTCTGACTTGCTGAGATTAGATTATGTACAATCATTCCAATTCAATCACAAGCATAAGTGTGTCTGGGTTTATTACATCCATTCAACCAAGGCTCATTGATCTTTTATATGGGGGGTTGGCCCATTCATCCATTGATGTCATTCATTCAGCAAGGGGTGATTAGCGCCTGGGTATAATTTGGTGTAAATAAACAGGTACATTTCTTCTAAATAGTTACAAAACCTTTCTCCTATCTACACCCATTTTAAATGTTCTCTATGTAGGTTTTAATTGAGTCAGAGAAAAAGTACCAGCCATGGTTACAATTCTGCTAATATGATACCCGTTGTGGCCTGCTTCACGTTGGCTGTATCACACATACTCTAAACTGATCCTGATTGGTGTGGTGATGTGGTGGAATATACTAACTCAAGAGTAAGATAATGAGTCTTGGATGACCATCCCAAAGGGTCATTTCCAGGTTTGTAAGTGAAGAAAAATAGAGAAACAAGAGTGGGGTCTTCAATTTTTTACCAATTGTATACATTAGCTTTGCTACAACCAATACTATTGGTGCCATGTCCTGGATGCGGGCCCCTAGCCATCTCTATGCTTTGGGGCTCCCATTCAGGGCATGGCACATGGAGAGGCCTCTAGCCATCTCCATGCCATTGTGGGCTCCCCAGTCAGAGCAGCTGCATTCAGTTGACTCTGATTGGAGAGCCTACTTAGGTTCATTTCTAGCCACACCCGGTGTGGTTTATTGTTTGTGAATGTCTCAACAGCTCACGGTTTGTCTCTGTTTAATTCATTTTCAAGCGAATGCGCTACATGTTATTTGTATTTCGTTTATATGTTTGTTTCAAGCCTTTCATTTTGACGTTTACAGTTTCATGTAGTTTGCACCGTTTTTTCCTGGATTAAATCACCTTTACTTTTGA